>JAJOOH010004185.1:0-57528 GCA_029582605.1 Solanum gracilifrons
CCCCCCCCCCCCCCCCCCCCCCTTAATTTTATAGTATTTCTTTCTTATTTTTTTTTCAGTTCGATTTTAGAAAGATGAAAACTAAACTAAACTTATTTGTTCTATTCATTATTTGTCTTTTTCACGAATGACTAACCTAGTAAATTGAATTAAATGAACTAAAAAATCGACGATGTCAATTATTTATCTTATGGATATATATTATAATATCTTAGTGGTTGAATTTTTAAAAAAATCAAAAAATAAAGTAGAACACTGCAATATAAAAGAGAAAAAAAGCACAAGAAATAATTTTTAAAAAAAGCTCGATGAAAAAGGGAAAAGTAAAAAAAAATAAACGTGACATGACAAGGCAAGTTAAACTTATTGGATTCAGATTACTAGTTTCCTCCTATCTTGCTTAGTTTTTTATCTTGTAATTTTTACATGTTTACTTCTTTATATTTCTAACCCCCTCCACAGAAATTCTGGATCCGCCACTGGTTGAGTGACTCATTGACACCATTGCTTATGTTACAAATCCGGTATGCACTTTTAAAGTCATTAATTTATGACTATGTTATTAAGAATAAATGATAAGATTTAATAATTTTCATTTTCCTTTACATTATTAATGTTTGTTACTACGTAATTTTGTATCTAAGATAATATAGTGTTTTAGTTTTAATGACTGATATATTTTAAGTATTATTTTATAAATTCAGTGATATTAAATTTTCGCGCGAAGCGCGGGTAATTTTACTAGTTATTATATATAAATTCTCACATTTTTATGACCTTTTTCTTGGTCTCCATGCCTTCGTAACCTCCCTGTCAAGATACATTCTTAACACAATTCTTATTGTTTGAAGTTTGATTGGAAAAGGATCTGAAATATATCTGAACTTTGATCGAAATTGCTATAACGATACCAAACTTTGAAACTGACCTTTTACCTCCTACACTATTTAATAGTGTATTTTAAAGATATATATGTGCTCACGTGGACATCATAAATATTTCATAATTATAAATAGTAACGTGTCCACGAGGGCACATATATACCTTTAAAATACACTATTAAATAGTATAGGGGGTAAACTCGTTTTTCGAGATATACAGGGCAACATAAAATAACATATTATCTTATTTCAGTCTTTACATTAGTATTTTGAGCTTTATTTTACAACACATTATCATCACGAGATTTTAATTTGTTTTAAAAAAAAATTCTCAAAGTTGTGCTTTAATATTATCAAAGTTTGAGTTCGTGACATTTAAGACCTTACGAGATTTGATTTTCTTCTTCAAAACATACCCGAGTCTCGTAGAACTTGTGGCACCCATCATGGCATCATCACAAGTCATAAAATACGTAGTAAATTCAATCTTAGAAACAAAAGTTTGAGTACTCAAAACAACCCAACGGATCATTCCAAATCAATAAACTACCAATTACTAACCTCTAATTTGAGCACGTAGATGGAGGGGCCAGACACGCCAGTCCTTGGATATAAACAAGTAAGATACTTCCAAAAGAGTGAAGCAATCACATGAGTTTAGTTGGAATCCTTTCGGAGTAAAAACATTTGCTATCACATGTTCCCTCTAACATTACTTTATTTGTATAATAATGGAAAAATGTTGGTATTCTGATTCAATTTTGTGGCATTTTCCTTGTACCATTACTTGACTTCCAGCATCATATCTACATTCAAACAACATATCTATATGATCATATATAGCAATACTTTGCCAAACAAAAAACAATAAAAAAATTGTGAGGTGGCCAGCTAGTCAATTTATCTTAAAATATTTATAACGTGTACAAAGTGTAGACAAACTTTAAACTATTGATGTAAATTAGACCTATGTATTGGGAAAAATTGGCTAAAACACATGGCAATAGAAGGAAGGGACACAATGAAGAGACAAAGAGGGGGCAGGTGGCGCAGACAAAGTCATACAGATCATCTGAGCATGACATGAATATTACTTCGTGGCTTTCAACCATTGATTAAGATATTTTAAGGCTCGAGTGAAGCTTTCTTATTGATTGATTTCCCACCATTATAACTTATCAATAGTCTACTCCATTCATTTTAAGGCTCGAGTGAAGCTTTCTTATTGACTGCTTTCCCACCATAATAACTTATCAATAGTCTACTCCATTCATTTGCAAAGACATTCTAATACTTAAGAAATACAATTACAACTCTATTATTCTTGTTCTTCGAAATGACTCAGTTGGTTTGGAGGGTGGTTATCCACACGGATAATTTGGGATCAATCTTCGCTCAATGCCTTTTGAGTCAAGCATGTCACATAGGACTTGCCTAGTGCAGTTTATATCCCCGTGTAATTTGCAGGCTATTACATAGTGGAGAATTTACTCAGTGCGCACAAAATGCTCACCACAGAGTTCTCACTTAAAGGGCAGAGACTATGACATAGGTTGTAGCTGCTGCAAGTTATCTTGGGGTTTCAAAAAACTCTATTACGCTTGAGCTGCAAATTTGCTTTACCTTACTTATTCAATCTGCATTCTTTAAGCATTTTATCCTCGAACATTTTTGGAGCTAAGACCTACGCCTTTGGTCTTTGGATCCAGTCTCGGTAACAACAACAAAGCTAGAAACTCCATATGTTTCACCCTCTTATTTGTTTCATTTGTTTTTACTTACTCATGTTACGACCCGAAATCAAATTGTGATGGCGCTTACCACAACCCTGGGTAGGCAAGCCAAAACCTAAAACTAACTTGTGGAAGATAAAAATTTGATAATAATTATAATAAAGGACAAGCGGACAAACTGACACAAGAACCAAATCTCTGGACCTGGTGTCATAGGTATACGAGCTACTAAGTACAAAAATGTTATGTATACAAGAGAACTGACTAATGAAAATACAAAATACATGTCACGATCCAAAAATGAACGTAATGACACTCATCTTATTCTATCAAGACAAGTCAACCTAAAACTCAAATATCACAAAAATGCGGAAGTAAGACAAATTGACATCTCAAAATATCATAAGTGTCGATAACTAAGTCAACTTAATAAAACCCCAAAACCTGATTGTCACGTGTACAAGCCTCTAAAGTATTACAATTGATTCAAAAGAAAAATACAAGTCTCAAATGACATTGTTTCTGGAATATAACAAGATCATAAATAAGAGTACGAAGGTCCGCTTAAATGGCAAACAACTACCTCACAAACTTCCACAAGAAGCCTCAGACAAGGAAAGAAGAGAAAGTATCACGATGGTCCGGGCTAGTAACCTACAAAAATGTAGAAGCAAAGGGCACGGTACTCAGCAAGTAAACTTCTAAACACAATCTAAGGGAATAGAATGTGGGTACTCCTTATACCCCAACCGAACCTCCACAACTACAACCTGCATAAAACCAACCCAACCTAACAGTTCACAATTTACATAGCACACAGCTCAACAACACTCTAACAATTACATATCCTCAACAACAAGCTCAATATTCATCAATCACAAGTTTCACAGAAAGACACGCACAAGATCATGTCCACCAATGATAAAGATGTGCAATTTAATGAAATGCAATGTCAAGAATAGCGATGCATGTCTCACCTAACAATACACACCCGCTGTCTCTCATTCTGGGACCCTGCATCAGTCACGGCGTACGACACGCCCCTCGATATATAGCATCTGTCGCGGCGCGCAACACGTCCCTCAATATATAGTATCTATCGCGGCGCGTGGCGCGCGACACGTCCCTTGATATATAGTATCCGTTGCGGCGTGCGACACATCCCTTGAAAAGGTACATCCTCTTTAATTTCTTATTCTTCCTCAATTCACATAACACTTATCACAACCATGTCTCATAATCAATGAAAATGACATGTTCACAAAAATAATTAAGAGATGACCGTTTTCATAATAATGCACAATTCACAACAACACAACCGTGATACAACATCAACAATGAGTCAATAAGCCTTTCAAACCATTCTAAACACATCACACACCAACAATAATTAATCACCTTGCATTTTATTACCCCTTTTTCATCATTAGAATTATTCAATATGGACAAATCAACCCATCACCAAGTCCCATTACTCCCCAACACATACCACATGGAAATATACGATTTTATGCATTTAAAAGGATTTAGAAATTCACTTGCCTCAAATACTCGAACAATCACTCTGGGACTTGAGCCTTCCCTTTTCGTTGTGCATCCAAATCAATGCAATCTATTCAAGTACATATTCACAATAAGATTTCGAAACTAACAACACCCATATTACTATGTGTTTAGTCCTGACTTAATATTTAATTAACTATCTCAATATAATAAAATTTAACTGTGTGATAATAATAAAAAATTAAGCCAAATTACCTAATGGTTAACCACACATAGCATAGCAATCATTACATATTTGTTATTCATTAAAATTAGTCACACAATTTTTTTCCAGGGACCCACGTTGAATAACTACAAATTTTCCATTCACTTCCTTCTTATGTTCAACTCATTTATGACAAATATTTTGTCTTTTTCTCCTTTTCAATGCTCCAGCAATACACATTACATTATCAATAATTAGATCATCCAACTATATAATAATCACATTAAAAAAAAAACTTTATTACCTAACTCGATTCACTCGATTTTCCTTTGATTTGTTTTCTCTGTCGGAGTGAGTTTCCTCCTTCTTTCGATAGCCGCATGTCCTCTTCTTTTCCCTTTTCAGTTATGACCCATATATTAAATCCCAACTAAATTAATTCACTTTAACCCATGGTCAAGTGGTATAGGGTTTTATTAAAGTATAAACTTAGCCCATTAATCACCAATTAAATTAATTCTTTAAAAAATTTCCGCTAATTAATTAACTAAAGTTAAATGAATAGTTCAAATTTTTTTAAAATGACCTTCCGGTTCATTACATTATCCACCACTAAAAATCATGTTCGTCCTCGAACATAAAGTAAAAGAAAGTAAAATACTTGAACGATACCAAGAGCCTGAGGTATGATTTCCACAGTCATGTTAATCTCTCAAAGTGAACTCATACTTAGGACCATTCCATCAAGATCAACTTATCAAGAACTGAACTTCCGAATCATAATTTGACAGATCTATAAATCAGGAGTGATTATCAAGCCACAGACTAACCCTTGAATCCAATCTAAATTGAACCCCACTGGACCATAACACAACCATCATGATGAATCTTTTCTCACATAATCAAGATAACATTTTGAATCGATACCGGCTACCACCAGAAGTGAACTTGAACCAACCACCACCAAAAGTGAACTTGAACCAACCACCACACCTTTATAATGCACAAACCATCACATATCTTATCAAGATTTCTTTTTTACAACACAATATTTTTAGGAGTTTAAGTTATAAAAATATGATATTTAGACATCGGGTATTCATCAAGGGAGGATCAAACTTATCTAACCCAAAGAAGGAAGATCAAGTAACCACCCATCAAGTGTACACCCAAGTATACAAAATATCTAACAACACCGTCAGAATGCTAGATAAGTAGATCGATGTGATCGTAGACAACCCTTAAGAATGGTAGAACTAGATTTTATGGTGCCCACATTCGACCACACATTAACCGGAACGTGACCTTGATGACTAGATGAATATTAAAACTGCCAGACAACGATATATACCCATGGTAGCTCTTCTATAAATTTTCATAAGCAAGGTGGTACATGTAGAAACAATGGAATACTTTACTGCTCCAAAAAAGCACCAAATATGTCATATCCAAAATAACCAAGTCTGCCAAGGATGTCATCCTTCCAAGAGGATAATTGTAGGATCGGTACACCCAATCCACCACTAGGGATCCACCCTTAGATATGAAAATACGCATGTGTATATGCAGCGAATTATACTCCTAATCATGTTTAGAACAAAGTAGGTGGTCAACATAAGAATATACGGAACCAAGGCTGAATAATACTAGATACTTCTTCCATAATGCCCATATCCCTCAATTTTTAGCCACCCAAAATCAACCGGATCCCCATTACAATCTTACACATACTCGATTTATCAAACCACACATACTCTCACAGTACTATAATAAAGCTATCATTCTTAATACTAATAAATATCCTAACCACACCAACCACTTACCTTAATTTCAAACCGTCGTTAGTATCAAAGTCTTCTTATAAAATACATTGCCGCCTTTAAAAATTTTAAACTATGGTTGCCTCTCTTTCTATTTAAGCAATTCATGACAAATACGAGTCCCACACAAGGCTAATTTCATTAAGAATTAATTCACCCTCTTTCTTGTAATAGTATGCACTTTGAAATTTGTCATTATGCCCATTTTATTACATGCACTTAACAACTCCTAAATTCCTTTTGTCACACTAAACATTATTACACCAAAACCAAGGATATAAACGAGGAGATCTGTGCTTAAACAACACAAGCTTGTAATTATTCATTGAGCTCATGTTGTTAGAGTGTATACTAACTCAAAGTTGAATTTTCATTACTTGTGTTTGATTTAGAGTTTTAGCCTCATTTCTTATAGTTTGTTGCATGACATCTCTATTTAATGATTTTGTAAGTTGATCAATCAAATTCTTAGTCGATCCCACATACACTGTAGTTATAGTTCCACAAGTAACTATTTCTTATATAAGCATGTCTTAAACTTATATGTCTTAAACATTTCAGGCTATCTCAAAATATGAAAATGGTTGGCATAAATTGCGACCATAACATTATATCCAGTAATATATTTCTTAGTCATTCTGATGCCTTTCCAATAGTTGCTATTGCAATTAATTCAGACATCAATGTGGAATGAGAAACACAAGTTTGTTTCTTGGACACCCAACTAATGACCGCCCCCCCCCATCAACTGAATATCCAACATAAAACAACCTTATTATCATTTATACTTGTAATACAACTGTAACATCTCGCAATTTGAAATAACTAGAAAGAAGCTAATAATTGGAAATAGTCATTTTTGAAAAGAATGAAAATCTGGAAATTTGTTTGAGTTAGGAAAAGTTGAGTTTTGGTCAACTTCAAATGGCCATAACTCCTATCTCAAGATGATTTAGGTGTACTTCTAGACATGGTTGGAAAGCTCTTGGAATGATCTTTCCAACGCCGCCGAGTTTGCTCGATTCCGAGTTTGTATGAGTAAGTTATGCCTTTTGGAATTTGGGTTGTTGGATTAAGGAAAGTTTAATTCGGATTTTAGAAGGGTTATTTAGTCTTTTCCTTACCTAATTATTCTAATTCGTTTTTAGGAGATTAATTGGGGTAAAACCAGATTTTGGTCAGTTTAGAAAAGCTAGAGTTCACACTAGGGCTTGGAGAAAAGAGAAAAGAGGAGAAAGAAGAAGAGGAAGCAAGATTCGTCGATTTCGTCAAGGATAGCCTGTGGATTTCGTCGGGGGTGATCCCTAAAAAAGTATGTGAGATCACATAGCATTGGGTTAGTTCACCCATGCGCCAATCATGATTCAATTCAGCGAAATATGTGTGATTTGAAAGTAAATTCTTTGAGTCCTTGATGAAATTCGTTTGAATTCTTGTAGGTTGTTTTGTTGAAGTTTCTTGCGATCTGATTCATGTTTCTGGGTGTAATTTCGGTTTGAATCTATCATTTATTGAGGTATAAATGATCCTTAGTGTTTGGGGAAAGAACCATTGAAGTTTAGAGGGTTTAGAGTTGAAAAACGGAGAAGAAAAGTCGTCAAACACTTGGGGAAGGGGGTGGGGAGTCGCACCAGCTAGTGCTCCCCAAAGCAGTCCCTGAATGTGGGGCTCTGGGGCGACGCACCAGCCAGAGCGCCCCAACTTGGTCTCTGAATGTTGAGGGCTGGCTCCCCGTGCCTCTCAGAGCTAGGGACTCCAGTTCTCCCCATTCGTTCCCTAGCTTTTCGTACTTGTTCCTTAGCTATGTACCTATATTTTCTAGTTGATTCCAACACTCTAAGGTACATCTAAACATGATGAAATCATCCATAAACATGAGATCATGAACCTTGAATCCATTATCCAATTCAAGGAAAGTTAGGATCAAAGCCAAGAGAAGTAAGAGTCAAGTCAAGAGAAGTTCTGAGAGTTTTCCCAAAGTCTTTTCCAAATGTTTTAACTTTGTTCTAAGACTTAAATTTCAAGTTAAGCAAAGAGTGAAGAGTTGAAGTTCATTTCTTCAAAAGTATATGGGAACTATGTATTCCCAAAGAGTTTAAAATATTTTCATATTTAAACAAGAAAGGAAACCTCGATTTCCAAAGAGCCTTCGGGCTTTGATAAGTACTTATACTCCTAGATGTTTTGATGATCTCCTTACAAGTGCAGGGACCTGGTCTTCTACAGAGTATGAATACTCGTCCAGTGGTCAAAGTTCTGTACAACTGGAAAGTTGTCTACGTCAGGAAGTTGGTGAAGCTGCAGAGTACTTCACCAATCAAAAGCGATGAGGTTACTTGTATGTTTGGTAATAACTCTTCATGGTATATATCAAACAACAAACAACAATATTATTCATTCATCAAAAGAGAGATATTTTCAAGCTTCAAAACAACAAGGGACTTGATAGAAGTGTTGCGATTTGCTTTATGTACCAGCTGCTTTTCTTTGCTTGTAATAGTGTTTACATTATAGGATTCGTTTCGTTGTGATAAGAAACGTTTCAACTTGTGTGAACCATTGTGAGTTCTGAGTTAGAGTTAACTTGGTTCTTACTCTAAAATCTATATTAATTAGGATAGGATTAGTATAGTGGGTAGTGTGGTATTTACTCTAGCTCGTCTAAGTAATATGAGGTGTTACTTAGAGGTGGGATTAGCAGGCTAATCTCGGTTTGTAACTGGCTTTTACTTTTGCTTGGAGAAGATTAGTGAAAAATAGTTCTAAAAGTCCTGGCAGGCCAGGTCGTGGTTTTACTCCCTTGAGCAAGGAGGTTTCCACGTAAACTCTCTTGTCAATCTTTACTTTTCAACACTTGTTCTTTACTGTTTTAGTTTCAACTGTGCTGAGGACCTGGTCCCATTGATACTAGTGGATGCATACATTCCAACAAGTGGTATCAAAGCCTGACTTTTCAGTTTGGTTAACACCAAGAAAATAAAGGATCCTGAAGGAATGGATGCTCCACCCAATATGGAGGAAGGACAATCTTCTACCAGGCCATCGCGTTTTAATGGACAATACTATGGCTGGTGGAAAAATCTAATGCACGACTGCATCAACGCTGAGGACTCTGAGTTACAGGACATCATCTTTGATGGACCATATATTCCTACAAATGAGGTGAAGGATGGGGAGCTTACCACCACTGTTGTCAAAACCAGAAAGGACTACAACAAGGCAGATAGGAAAAGATAGAAAAGAACTGCAAAGCAAAGAAGATTCTGGTGTGTGGAATTGGAGCAAATGTGTACAACAGGATTTTTGCTTGTGAGACTGCCAAAGAGATAAGGGATTGTCTTCAAACAACCCATGAAGGAACTCAGCGAGTAAAAGAGTCTAAGGTTGATATGCTTACCACTCAGTATGAAAATTTCATTATGAAGGAAGGGGAAACCATCTTTGAGATGAACTCAAGATTCACCTTTATCACCAACGAGCTGAGAGGTTTGGGTGTGCCTATTCCTGTCCGTAAGCAAATTCGCAAGATCCTCAAGGTGCTTCCAAAATCTTGGGAAAGCAAGGTGGATGCCATAACAGAAGCCAAAGATCTAATGACGCTTCCCATGGATGAATTGATTGGGAATCTTTAGACCTACGAGATGAACAAGAAACAGGGGACGACTGTGAAGGAAGAAAAGAATGAGAAGTCCATTGCTTTGAAAATATCTCAAAGTGAGGTGACTGAAGAGGAGGATGAGATGGCATATGTCACTAGAAGATTTCAGAAGATCTTAAAAAAACATGGAGGCTTCCAAAAGAAAACCCTTCCAGCAGAATGGCTACTGCAAATGATCTTTACCATAAGTGTGGCAAGCCTCATCACTTCATGAGGAACTGCCCCAGTCAAAAGCAGGAAACTCATGACACCAGACCTCGCAAGAGGGACCTGGTCCCAGACCATGCTCAAAGGAAGGCACATGCGGATCAGTTGGTGAGAAAAGCCTTTGCTGTGTAGGGAAATGACTCAAGTGAATCAGAAGAAGATGTAGAGAGTCATGAGGATGTTTCAATGATGGCCATTGAAGATGATGAAATCATTTTCAACTCTATTTTCTCCTTAATGGAAAATTTTGATGATGAAGAGGATTTAGACGAGGTAACTCTTTTTGATCTTAAAGATGATCTAGAAAATCTGCCTACTGAAAACTCAAGGAAACTTGCTGCTCTGCTTATTGACTGTGTTGATGAATGAACCACTGAAAACTTAATGTTGAATAAAAAATTAAGTTTGTGTGAAGATAAGAATTCTGCTCTCATGTCTCAAGTTGCTGAAATTAGTGAAAGGATGGGAACTCTATAGACTAGTAACATAGCACCTGAGAAGGACCCTGGAAACTTAGTAGGTGGGAAGAGAAAGCTTAGCATTTTTTAGAAAGAACTGGAAGAAAAACTAAAAAATTCTGAGTCTAAGCTAGTCGCTTCTGTTGAAACAAATTCTCAACTGAGAAAGGATCTGAGTAGGGTCAAGGAGGAATTAAGTCACTCCCTAAAATGGACTGACTCCTCTAAGATACTCTTTAATCTGTCCAATCAAACTTTCAATGGAAATAAAGGGTTGGGACGCAGACCAATAGAACCTCTCTATAATCCCCATAGCAAATATGTGTCTGTACCTGACAACCTTTTGTGCACTCACTGTGGTCGAAATGGTCATTTGAAAGAAAAATGTGAGAGTCTGAGAAAAGCTAAAGAAAGGCATGTGAGATTTGTTAGATCTGAAAATGATGTTAAAAAGGGACATAAGGGACCAGGTCCCCTGCATCATTTTAGTAAAAACATCCTGCCTCCCTGGACAGAAAGGTTTCTTATCAGACCTCTTAATAATTACTGGGAACTCCGTCTGAAGTGGGTTCCTAAATCTAAAAAAATATTTTCTATGCAGAAGAGAGGAGGGAGTCAGTGCTGGTACATGGACAGTGGATGCTCAAGGCACATAACTGGAGACACTTCAAACTTCCTCTCTTTGAAAGCACACCAAGGTGGTGGTGTGTCGTTTGGTGATGGAAAGAAGGGCTTTATTCTTGATATTGGCAAAATAGGGAGATCGGCTGATAATTCGATAAATAATGTACACTATGTGGAGGGTTTAAAATACAATCTTTTGAGCATTTCACAAATATGTGATAAGGGAAATGAAGTCAATTTCATGTCTGAAAGGTGTGTGGTTACAAACTATGCAACTAAGAAAATTGTGATGTCTGCAAAAAGAGTCAAGAATATGTATGTTGCTGATCTTGATTCTGTTGAACGAATTAGCTTGTCATGTCTAAATGCTCAAACTGATGATGCAAATCTTTGGCATAGACGACTGGGTCATGTAAGTACCTCTTTACTTAACAATCTTGTTGCAGGGGACCTGGTCCGTGGACTACCAAAGTTGAAGTTCTCCAATGACAAAGTCTGTGACGCCTGTGCAAAAGGCAAACAAACAAAATCTTCTTTCAAGGCAAAAAAGGGTGTGAGCACTATCAGACCTTTGAAACTTCTCCACATGGATCTGTATGGACCTGTCAGAATTCAAAGTAGAGGAGGTAAAATATATATTCTGGTGATTGTTGATGATTTCTCCAGGTACACCTGGAATATGTTTCTACAGAAAAATGATGAAACTGCTAGAATTCTGATCACTTTTGCCAAAGCCATCCAATTAAAGATAAATTGCAAGATAGCCAATATCAGATCTGATCATGGTACGAAGTTTGAAAACTATATACTTGAAGGGTTTTGTGCATAAAATGGAATCAATCACAACTTCTCAGCACCAAGAACTCCTCAGCAAAATGGAGTTGTTGAAAGAAAGAACAGAACTCTGGTGGAGATTGCTAGAACTATGCTGATTGATTCAGAACTTGCAATGAATTTTTGGGCTGAAGCAGTTAATACAGCTTGCTATGTGACAAACAAGTGTCTTATCAGATCAATCATCAAGAAAACACCTTATGAGTTGTTAAATGACAGAAAGCCTTCAATTGCTCATCTCAAGCCATTCGGGTGCAAATGTTTTGTGCTAAAAATGGAAAGGATAATTTAGGCAATTTTGATACCAGAAGTGATGAGGGAGTATTTGTTGGGTACTCATCTACAAGCAAGGCGTTTATAGTATTCAACAAAAGAACTCTTTGTGTTAAAGAAAGCATGCACGTCAAGTTTGATGAATTGGGTACAAGAAATGAGAACAATGAGGACTACGAGTGTGAGGAGCTGATGAACAAGCAGCAGGATGATTAGGCCACAAAAAAGAAGGATGCAGAACACTCAGGAGGACCTAGTCCCTCAGGTTCATCACAGGAAACAGTGTCTCAAAATCCTGAAGAAGATGAAGGTAATTCTGATGCTGACAGAGAAGAAGAGATTACCAGAAAGTCTGGATGGAAACATCAATCTTCACATCCACTAGATAATCTCACCTCTCCACTTGATTCAGGAATTCAAACTAGGTCTAAATCAAGAAATCTAGTTGCATATTCAGCAGTCATATCATCCATTGAACCCAAGAACATCAAGGAAGCTTTGAAGGATGTAGACTTGGTAACTTCAATGTAGGAGGAGCTTCATCAGTTTGAGAGAAGCAAGGTGTGGCACCTGGTCCCCAGACCACTTGACAGAGCCATTATTGGGACCAGATGGGTCTTCAGAAACAAACTTGATGAGCATGGAATCATTACTAGAAATAAGTCAAGATTGGTGGTACAGGGTTACAACCAAGAAGAGGGAATTGATTATGATGAGACCTTTGCTCCTGTAGCTAGAATGGAAGCCATCAAAATCTTACTAGCATTTGCCGCTCACGTGGAATTCAAACTGTTTCAAATGGATGTCAAGAGTGCTTTCTTGAATGGGAATCTGAAGGAAGAAGTATATATCAAGTAGCCTCCAGGCTTTGAAGATGCAGAACTGCCAAATCATGTGCTGAAGTTAGACAAGGCTCTGTATGGGTTGAAACAAGCTCCCAGAGCTTGGTATGAACGCTTGTCAAAATTCCTTCTTGCAAATGGGTTCAAAAGAGGTAAAATTGATAATACACTATTTTTGAAATCCAGAGGAGAGGAGTTGTTGATTGTGCAGGTTTATGTGGATGATATTATCTTTCGAGCCACTACAGATTTACTTTGCAAGGAATTCACTGATCTGATGAGCAGTGAGTTTGAAATGAGCATGATGGGAGAACTCACTTTCTTCCTAGGCTTGCAGATCAAACAAACCTCTCAAGGCATTTCGATATGCCAAGAGAAGTATATCAAAGAGTTGCTCAAGAAATTTAATCTTCTTGAGGCAAAGGTGTTGGATACTCCTATGAGCACAAGTGTGAAACTTGATAGAGATGAAAATGGCGTGGAGGTCAATCAGACCATGTATAGGGGAATTATTGGGTCACTCATGTACCTCACTGCAAGCAGGCTAGATATAGTGTTCAGTGTAGGGATGTGTGCAAGATTTCAAGCAGCACCAAATGAGTCTCACCTGAAGGCAGCCAAACGTATCCTGAGATACTTGAAGGGAACTCAAGACCTGGTCCTCTTCTACCCTACTGATGACTCTTTTGATCTTATAGGTTATGCTGATGTTGATTATGCAGGTTTTTTTGTTGATCGAAAAAGCACATCATGCATGGCACACTTCCTGGGATCAGCTTTGATTTCATGTGGAACAAAGAAGCAAAATTTTGTGGCATTGTCTACTGCAGAGACAGAGTATGTGGCTGCTGCATCATGTTGTGCACAATTGCTATGGATCAAGCAGCAGCTAGAAGACTTTGATGTACTTTCAGACACCATTCCTCTCATCTGTGATAACACCAGTGCTATGAATATGGCCAAGAATCCTGTCCAGCATAAGAGGACAAAACATATAGATGTGAGGCATCACTTTTTGAGGGACAATGTTGAAAAGCAGAATGTGGTAATGAGGTTTTGCAAAACTGAAGATCAATTGGCTGACATCTTTACAAAGGCACTGAGTAAAGAATCCTTTATTAAGAACAGGATGAGGCTGGTGATGCACAAGATTACCTGATTCCTCGACAAGTTTGCACAAAAAATCTTCCATTCTGATTATGTTAAGGAGGGCAGGTATCTATACTTGTTTAATGTTTGTCACTTAAGAATTCACTTCTGGTACCTTAATGCAGGTATACACTCATGATGTGTTTAGTTGAAGGGAAGATCTAACCATACAGGCAGGGTCGCAAACTGAAAAGGGTACCTGGTCCTCATGAGGTTAGTATCACTTATACTACACTGTCTAAAAGTCAACATCACTGCCACGTGTCACTCGCCCATTTATCGCATCAGTTTCAAAACATCTTATCGCTTTTAATACCAAAGGTCACCTCTATTGGGACCCGATACCTTTTCAATTTTAAATTTTTTTGGAGAATTACTATTTAGGTTCCCTCTTCTCTTTAAATAAAAATTCTCTAAACTTCTCTCCAAATTATGTTTCCCTCTTCTCTTCAAAAATGTCTATCACTGAGTCTTCTTCAAGAACATCCATCTCCCAAGAGGTTGAAAACCCTAGTTCATTCAACTTCTCCGTTCCTCCTCCTGAAGAGCCTCCTTCCACCCCTGTCTATGGTGCTGGTGAAATAAATGAATCCATCTCCCCACCGGCCGACATCTTGGTCTCCCCTGTTCTTCACTCCGGAAATACTTTTGTTTTCTCTCCTACTTTGGTCCTATCTAGTGAAAAATCCCCAAATTTAGAAGTCCAATCTGTGGCAAAACCTAATGAGGGTCTTGTTACGGAAGAAACTAACATTGGTTCCATGGCAGCGTCATCAACCATATCTGAGAGAGTGTTTGAAGGGGACTTACCTGAAGGAAAAAGTCCTGAATCTTGTATCCTTACTACTGGTGCTGAACTGGTGGCCGTTCAAAGCTTAGCCTCTTTAAGAGGTGATGTTCAACCCACTTCTCTGGAGTATGAATTGGAGTCACCGAATCAGGTCCCTCCCAGAAGTGAGCCTATCTTTGACCAAACACCAAAATCATTTGACTTTGGAAGTGATAAGGAAGAAAAAGAAGAGATTCCATTAAAATAGAGCTCAAGGGGAATGTGTGGAGTAAACCAATCTCAAGTGAATATTTCTGAGTTGGAAGCAGTTAAAGGTACATCTGAGGTTGACATTGTTGAAAAATCTGCTGAACGAGAAAATGAGCAACAGAGAAAGGGGAGGGAAAGTTGGTATTGTCTCACTCTAAAGGGGATAAAAGAAAGTATGTTACAAGGAGCGAAGCACAAAATTTTATGGGAAGTGCTATTGCTGCAAGCAAAGCCCACACAGAAAGAACTAGGAAAAGGAGAAGAGAAGGGCTTAAACCTGAACAGACTGCCTTTACTCCCTTGTCTATTGAGAATAGCGAAACTGAATCTGAAGATGCTATCAAGTATGTGGCAAAAAGGAGGAGAGAAGCTGAGGAAGAAAGGATTAAATCAAAGAGAAATCAAAAAGGGGGAAAGAAATCTCCTGCAAAGAGTGTTAAGGTTAAAAAGCAGAAATCTCTTACAAAGGGAGAAAAAGGAAGAAAGCAGTCAGAGGAACAAACCGTAAAAGGACCTGGTCCCAAGATTAAAAATCAAATCGAAGAGTAGGACTTGACTAGAAAAGAGCGGGTATAGAAAATGGAGCAACAAAAGGTCTTGAATGGTAGAGTCTTTGACCCTGACATTCTAACACAATTTGGTATGGCCAATTTGGTTGATGTTGTTACCATTGAAGGCTGGAATCATTTATTTGAACCACCAGTTTCATACTTACACGAACCTGAAGTGCGTGAGTTGTTCTATAAAATGGAACTACTGGAAGGTGGTGGAATCACAACTACTGTCAGAAATGTGGAGATTCATCTTGATGAAGAAACTCTGGGAATTATTCTTGGAGTGCCTGTAGTGGGAGTTCGAACTATTGAGGGATGCAAACCATCTGGTGATTTCTCGAAGCTTGCCACTAAACGAGGAGATGTAAAGCGTGCAGGGCTTCCTAAGAAGTTTCTTAAAGTGGAGTATCAATTGATGTTTGAGTTCATTAACAAAGTCATGGTGCCCAGGACTGAGAAGAGAACAGTGGCTTCTGATGCCGATCTTTTCCTCATGGAAAAGCTTGATGAGCTTGATGAAATCAATCTCCCTACAATTATGCTGGAACATATGCATAGAGTAATGACATGGAAGAATGCTAAGCACGGGATTCCCTATGGGTATTTGCTAAACTTTGTCTTTAACCATTTTGAAGTTCCAGTGGGAAAAGGGGCACCTGGTACTACCAAATAGATGTTCACTATGTCTACTCTACTAGAATGTGAGTGCATTGAGGGACATGCTAGGGGCAGATCTCAGGTGGCAGATGTTTTGGAACAGCAGACTACTTTTAGGAGGGAGGTGATTGATCTCACCAAGATTCTGAGCGATAAAGAGGTTGAAATCACCAAGCTGAAGTCTGAACTGCAGAAGGTCGTTTCCAGGGACCTAGTACTAGTGAGGGTCACAAACTGGTGCTCAAACAATTAAGAGATGAAAACACAATGCTGCTGAATACAAATGCCTCTCTCAATGAGGAAATTAAGTCCCTAAACAAGCAATTGATACAGGCCCATGAGAGTGCAAATGAGCGCATGTTGATGTTGATGCGTACTTTAAATCCCTCCCCTCCTCTGTCTTAAATGTGTCTTGTTTCTCCTGTTGTCTGTCTGTTTTGTTGTTCCACCTTGTGATCACATACTCTTGTGACTTTTTGTTGTTTTGACTAAACTACAGTGGTCAGTATATATGATATATATACTGCTTTTTTTTGCCATGTTTATGTGTGGTTTAATATTCTGTTTATGCTTACATACACATGTTCTGTGTGGCCCAAGGCCCTGAATTCTTTATTGCCTTTCATTTAACTTGAATATGTTTACTGCTTCATCTTTTCAATGATGTCAAAAGGGGGAAGTTTTGCTGTTGTTTTGTTGTGGATTGGTTGTAGGAATAGATGCACTGGGGCACTGAACTAAGGGGGAACTGTTGTGGATTGGTTGTAGGAATAGGGTCACTAGGGCACTGAACTAAGGGGGAACTGTTGTGATTGTCATGATTTTTAAGGGGATTGAACTGAGGGGGAATTTGTTATGAATTTGAATGAATGTTTGTTCACTCACGTGAGGAGCTATGCAGGTTGTTTTTCATCATCAAAAAAAGGGAAATTGATAAGTTCTTATACTCCTAGATGTTTTGATGATCTCCTCACAAGTGCAGCGACCTGGTCCTCTGCAGAGTATGAATACTCGTCCAGTGGTCAAAGTGATGTACAGCTGGAAAGCTGTCTGCGTCAGGAAGTTGGTGAAGCTGCAGAGTACTTCACCAATCAGAAGCGATGAGGTTGCTTGTACGTTTGGTAATAACATTTCATGGTATATATCAAACAACAAACAACAATATAATTCATTCATCAAAAGAGAGATATTTTCAAGCTTCAAACCAACAAGTGACTTGATAGAAGTGTTGTGATTTGCTTTCTGTACCAGCTGCGTTTCTTTGCTTGTAATAGTGTTTACATTATAGGATTCGTTTCGTTATGATAAGAAACGTTTCAACTTGTGTGAATCATTGTGAGTTCTGAGTTAGAGTTAACTTGGTTCTTACTCTAAAATCTATATTAATCAGGATAAGATTAGTATAGTGGGTAGTGTGGTATCTACTCTAGCTCGTCTAAGTAATAGGAGGTGTTACTTAGAGTTGGGATTAGCAGGCTAATCTCGATTTGTAATTGACTTTTATTTTTTCTTGGAGAAGATTAGTGAAAAGCAGTTCTAAAAGTCCTGGCAGGCCAGGTCGTGATTTTACTCTCTTGGGCAAGGAGGTTTCCACGTAAACTCTCTTGTCAATCTTTACTTTTCAGCACTTGTTCTTTACTGTTTTAGTTTCAACTGTGCTGAGGACCTGGTCCCATTGATACTGGTGGACGCATACATTCCAACAGGCTTGTTTTCAGAAAAGAGTAAATGCTTTCATAATTAAGCAAGAGGGGAAACTTTGATTTCCAAGATAGCCTTTGAACTAAGTTTTTGAGTACTAATCTCAAATCACATAAGAAGTATGTTTTTAAACATAAGAGCTAATATTATATTTTTTGGAGTAGTATTGAGCACCGATATGGGGATGCGAGTTCACATTAGCTCTACTCTCCATAAACCATGTAGCCATCATGGGTAGAAAAGGGTCATACTTTTTAGATGAATCTTTTTCGCATAGACTAGTGGATCCACTTAGTAGTTCAGGTCCTATACCACGGCAAGCTATAGGATGGCCCGGGCAGCGTAGGGCTAATAACGCTGTATCATCACTATAGTTCTTAAGTGTTGGTTATCGGTTAGAGAAACTCCCACCACAGTAATTGCATGGTTCCTCAAGGGGTTCTGCTTAGTATGGATGGGGTATGGGACTTCATGCATGCATTGCACAAGTTGACTTTGAGAGGGATCATGATATGTTTTTTAATAATTTTATGATTATGAGTTGACAACATGTTTTAAACAGTTTTCTTTTTCTTTATATTGCACTTGTCTTAAACTGCATTATAATGAAATGAGTTCAGTTAAGTATTCATGAGTTGAGAAGAGGCAAGGTAAGTGTTTCTTTCAGATCCTTTTCAAGCCTATGTTATGTTTAGCTTTCCAACTCGCATACTCGTACATTCAATGTACTGATGCCAGTTGGCCTGCATCGTCTTATGATGCTAACATAGGTAACTAGGATCGGCATTCCGGCGCATCGTTGATCCAGTGAGCAGTTCAGAGTCTGTTGGTGAGCTTCCTTGCATTCCGGAGAGGATCCATTTCATTGTTTTCTAGTTTAGTTCATTAGAATGTTGTGGGATTTGTCCCAACATCCATCTTAGTTGTTATTAGAGGCTTCATAGACAGTCATATGTTAGTTGTTTAGTCTTTTCATTGTCATTATTCCATGTTGAGACTTGAGTTTGCCTTAATGGCCAGTTGAATGTTCCTTTATAACATTCTAGTTTACTATGAACTTACCTTTGTTGAGTTTAAGTCTTCCGCTGAGTTAAGTAAGTCAGGCTAAGGGTTCGCTTGGGGCCAACAATGGTCTTCGAATGTCAATCCCGCCCAGGGCGTAGGCTCGGAGCGTGACAACAACTCACTTAAGAATATCATTCTACACGATAGAAAAATCACTATAACATATGCTTAAATATTTTGTTTTCTTTAAATATATTTTTTCAGAAAAACACTTCATTGCATTATTTTAAAATATGTTTCAGATGTCCATAGGACACCATTCCATCAGTTACAACAACGCTTGGGAAGGTAGAATCCCAAGAAATCTTATTTACACATGAAATAGAAAATTTAGCTAGATTATGAGCTAACACATTTCATGTTCAAAGAATATATATAATCTTTATTTCTTCAAAAGACTTCATCAATCGCCACGAATGTTACTTGGATTGTTTGTAAATCCTGAAAGTTTGTCGATGACAAATGATATATTAGGTCTAGTCAAGTGCATGCATACATTAAACTGTCAATTTTTATTATTCAAATATTGTATTCAATTTCATATAACTTTAAGTATGCATCCTAAATGGAAGGCCATAAATCTAAGCTGAAACCAAATTAAAGAGCACATTTATCTATTATGCCAACTATTTAATTGACATTCTAAAGGTTGCTGGAAAGCAATTCAATACATTGAATGGCGCAGTACGTGAGAACGCACCTGGCGACGCGTCGATTTATTTTATTTTATTTTAAGGAAAAACATTAAAGCATTTAGCCATTTTGTTTTCATCGTAATTGAATGTACTAACTTTCAGTAATTCCTTTCATAATTTTAATGTCATAACTAAAGTGTTAAAGTGCAGTTGTTAGACTTCAAATTATGTCATTAAAATATTATATATAATTAGATATTTAATTATTTTATAATTTAGTGGAAGGGTAAAATGATAATTTAACTTTACACTTTATAACTTCTCATTTTTAATAATTACTAGTCCTGGGCACGTGTATCCCATGCTAAGTTGTGTGGAGTTGTTATAATGATATTTATGTATTCGGACGTGTATGTTGCTCGTGTATCCTATGCTAATTAAGTACAAGAACTTTGAAAATATTATAATAATAAGTGTGTGATAAGTTGCACAAAAATTGAACAGAAATATACAAGTTCAAACCAATAACTTCAATTATGTAATTCTTATAATATATCAAGTATTCAATCTGATAAAACTTTCTTTTGTTTAATATGTCATAACTCATAATTTAAATGTCAAGTGTGATTTCACAATATTTTTGATCTTGAGTTTTTCATATTCTTTTTCATCTTTGTAGTCTCCACCTTTTCACATTTGCATATGTATTAATAAGTTGTTGTTAAATGAGAGTAGTGTTTTGCAAAAGTTAAATAGAAATTTGTGCAATCTATGTCTTCCTTAAGATGACTTGTAGATGATCATTGTGCGATATCTTGCATAGTAATTAAAGAGAAAATATACAAGCTTAACCAATGAATGTGAACCTATTCAATCAAGATTATTATTAGTATAAGGTATATCATGCTGAAATATTGCTGTCAAATGAATTTCAAAAGTAATATTCAAACAATTTTAATTGTGTATTTTTTTAATATATCAAGTATTCAACTTGATAAAAAAAATTAATATGTCAGAACACATAATTTAAGTGTCTCTGATTGGTTCAAAATATTTCATGTTTTAAATTTTTTGCCTTCTTTCTAAGCAACTGTAGCCTCTATCTTTTTATAATCACATACAGTTAAAGAAGTTGTTGTCGAACGTGAATTGTGTTTGTAAAAACTGCACATAAATTAGATCAACATATACCTTTCTTATGATAGCTAGTGGATCATTGTCAATTTTGTGGAGTACACCTACAAAAAAAAATAGTTATTATTAGTGATAAAAATAATTGCTAAAATATCTAATCGATGTATATAAATCATAATTATTATAGGTATGTGTACACTTTGCATAATTCAAAATGATTAGTTCTATCATCTGTGAATTTAACATAAAATATATCAGTTAAATTATGTAAATTGATTCCTAACCAAAATTTACACAAACAAGAATATACAGTTTCGTGATACTCCAAGAAGTTATAATTAAAAAGAAATTAAAGCAATCTCAACTGATTTGATATTTGCATGACAAATTTCTATGTTGCAAGAGGTGAAATAACTATGATACACACGTAGACCTACCCAAGTAAGATGAACTTTCAACTAATTAGAAAACATATACGAATAAGTCGAATTAAAGACAATAACTTATAATGCGAATAGAAAAAATAAAGAGCATAAACATAAGTAGAAAAGAGAGGCACAAACACAAAATAAATATGAGAAAATGTACCTACACAAAGTAGGATTGATAATCTAATAATTTGATGGATTAAGATAGTTGTCTTGTGATTTTTCACTATATATACACAATACATAGCATTTAGTAAATGAATATATTGTATTGAATTGATAAAAAATATTTACTCCACATTGAATATACCAAGTAACTTTTCAAATTCTCCCTATGTTTATTACTACGAAGAGATGTTTTACTTTTTGCATTAGGAATCAGAGGATAAAACATTTACATAAATTGAATACATATAACTCCATGTCTTTTGAATTTATCTAGTTCATTCATTTGCTATATTATTATTAATATTTATTAGAAGATAGACTTACTTTTTAGCAAAAAAATATTACATAAATAGGAGTTAAATAAATGGCAAAATATTAATGGATATTTTCGTGTATATATATTCAATAGCCATTGCATTGAACTAAGTGTATATTTATATTCTTATACAATATTATTGTAGGAATAATATCTGATTGGAGGATATTAATGTCATTCAATATTTTATGGACATTTTGATAATTCAATTTTTAAAATATTTTGGTTCCACTTATATATATATTTACTATTAGAAGTTTTATTTCTCTTTTTTTATATGTGACGGAAAAATGACAAATTAATTTATGATTATTTAATATTTAATTAATAAAATATTTTATAACTTTTTTATTTAGTATAGGGGTAAAATGACAATCCAACTTCAAATTTTGGAGCTTTCCACTTTTAATAAAAATTTATTATTATTATTATTATTATTATTTATTTATTTATGATAATAAGATGATAAGTTAGGAAAATGAGAGGTGTAGTTATGAAGTTGATTTTAAATGGAAAAATAATTTTTAAAAATGATTTTAAGAAAATAAATTAATAGGTAAGGGGTATTTTCGTAATTCAATTTTTGACTTAGATTCTTCCTACTTTTAATAATGCGAAAAGATATAAATTCCGCATGAACTTATATCGAAAAGTCACTTACATGCTTAAACTGTCATGATGACCTATTACATACCTTTACTATTCAAAAGTGAGGTTAATACCATCCTGAGATGTGTAACACCACTCTCATGGGGTGTTGTGTAATACACTCGCCGCCACATCAACGTTATGTCAGAAATTACAATTTTTTATAATTTTTTTTCTTTTCTTTTCTTTATTAATTACTTTTCTTTTGTTAACAATATTTTACTATAATTAATCTCTAATTAATTATTAAAATTCTCTAATAATTATACATTTTTCATCACAAAATCTCACCCACTCCATCTCTTATCTCACGGAATAAACCATATCCGGCTACCTTATTCACTATTGATTCTTTGTTCTTCACCACCGCCATATCACCTTCAATTCTTCTTCTTCTTCTTCTTCGCCATCCACCACTAAATATCACCATCATCATTTCCAATATAGCTTTTTTGTTCTTCGCCATCTTCAATTTCCATTTTTTTTTCAAAATCGTTACCCAACGCCACCATACTCATGAAGTTGTCATCTTCACCAAATTCAAAAATTGATTAATCTTCTTCACCACCTTCAATTTCCTCTTCTTTTTTTCACCCATTACCTAGAACCACCATACCCATAAAGCTACAACTACAACCAAACCCAAAAATTGATTAACAACCAAAATTGATTAACAACCAAAATTTCTTTAACAAAGTCAAAAAATAGTAAATATCGAAACAATCAACCAAAATCACCTAAACATAACTTAAGGATTTATTTATTTAGGTATATCCGAAATTCTTTTTAGATTCTTCCTTTAGTAAAAATTATCACAAAACACAATTATTCACTAACAAATCTATGAAAATTAACCTAATTGCTTATCAAAAAGAAAAGTTATGCTTTGAGATTGTGATGTATAAAGAATGAAGAAAAAAATATATGAAAAAGAAGAAGAGATGTTGAAAAAGAAAAATAGGTGTGAAGAAGAAGAGGTGTGGGGATAGGGATGGGGTGGAGGAGGGGGGGGGGGGTTAAAAGTTGATTCTAATTATTGTTTTTATTTTTATTTCTAACTGACGCGTTTAGTTTTTATTTTCTTTTTATTTCTTCGTCACATCAGTTTTAAGGGGTAAAAAAATTCACTTTTGAATAGTAAATGTGTGTAATAGGTCATCAAGATAGTTTAAGCGCGTAAGTGACTTTTCGATACAAGTTCAATGTGGAATTTATGTCTTTTCTCTTTAATAGTATATGTATTAATAATATATGTATATATGAATGAATAAATTATTATGTCAATGTATCATTGTTTAGTATTATATATTGCTCCAAGAAGTGGTGGTTGACGACGGTAATGATAGTGATGATTATGATGACAGAGATGGTTAGTGCTATTGGTTGATGATTACGGATGAGGTGGGGGTAAAAATTATCCGAACATTTTATTGATATAAAAACAAAAAGCGACTTAACTTCATACCTTTCTTTTACTTAGCTTGTATATGAGAAATTCACTCTAAAACCCAAAGCCCTCATCTAAAATGTCTTTTTGGCCTATGAATTATTGAAACACATGAGAGGAAAAGGTTAAAAACAAAATTGTATAGAAATATCTTTTCTTTGCAAAAGGCAAGTTACTGTAGAACAATAATCTTTCTTTGTTTTCTCTACTTTTTTGCCTTTTTCACTTTTGATTTATTGGCTTCTTTGGCTTTTTACTTTTTCAATAATTTCACTTGTCCTATGCTATTTCAAAGATTATGATCAATTCTTGAAGAAAAATAATCAATTAGTAATAGTAATATCAGTTGATGCCGGACGACAAGAAGATGCTACGTTTGATCTTTGATGATAACAACTTGGAATTCTGTTATTTAGTAGGCCTTTCTATATTGCTACCAACTATTGTTCTGGTTTATTGGCTGCTCAAATTTCTTCTTCAATTACTAATTCATCATCCTCAAAACATGTCTCAGCCCAAAAAAAGAGAGATAGAAATCGTTAAGAGCGAAAAATCAGATGCTGAAGATAAGTTGGATGAAGCAAAAGGCCAACAAGCTGTTCTGTACAGATTTAGGCAGAGGCACAAAAACATTTTACAAACAGAAATAACAAGCTGTTCTAAATTGATTGCTAAGGAAGAGGAAAGTTGTGTGTCAAAAACGCCTCCTCGTGTTCGTGATGGTGATCTGGTGCATTTCAGCCACAGACATCCTTTGCTAAGATTTCATCTTAAAGGAACACAAGTTATAAGATGCAACATGTGTACTATTATAATTTCCGCGGTAGCTTATGGTTGCGATTGTTGTCGTTACTTTCTCCATGAGGTATGTTCTAACATTCCTGAGAGAATTCGACATGATTTTCATCCTATGCACTCACTCACCCTTCTTCCCATTCCTTCAATCGCTCTTTGGCATTCAAAAGTGGAAAGCGAGTTCTGTTGTGTGGCATGTGGTTATGACAACTCATTGTTTTCATTTTACTATCATTGTGATTTGTGTAAATTTGATCTTCATCTTGAATGTGCTTCTGTGACGACGAAATTGATTCATAAGGTAAAATACCCTCTTGATCTCTTCACTTCCTTTCCACTAAAAAGTGAAGGGGCAGCCCTGTTATGTTGTATTTGTAACCAAGTTATGAATAGACAATCCGCTTGGCTTTTCTATAATCGCGAGTTTGATTACATCTGTCATTTCGAGTGTGCTGCTGAAGAAGAGCTTGGAGTTATAGGGGATCAAAGTTTCCTATCTGAAGTCCAGAAATCCTTGCTCCTCCAAAAAAGTTGTTCTGGCCAACAACAGAAACTCGAAAAGCAAGGAGAAGTTATACACTTCAGCCACCGCCATCCGTTGAAAGCAATTAAACAAACGAATGAGGCATCGATCATGAGGTGCTGCATATGTTTAGCCAAGGCTTTGTCCGGTTACACTTGCCAGCTATGCAATTACTTCATCGACAAGACTTGTTTCCCTCTTCCGCGAAGGATACAACACAATTTTCATCCAAATCACCCCCTTATACTCGCTAGCTATAACGATCCTCCAAAGTCCAAATGCAGAGCTTGTGGTGATGAAAACGGTGCAACATATCGCTGCACTACTTGTAAATTCAGTCTCCATCGTTCCTGTGCTGGTGCTCCCATGACATTTACCCTTGACACAAACAAGAAAGTTTCTTATAAACTTCTCTATGCATATCCATATGATGGTGAGATGGCAGTTATCAAATGCAGTGTCTGTTCCGGCGAGTTAAATTCAAAGGAGAGCCTCATGTACTACAATTTCAACCTCGATAAAGTGCTTCATGTCCAATGTGCACTTAATAGAGAAACTGACTCTAATGATACTAAGTTTTCTTTAGCTTCTGAAAGATTGAAAAGTATTAAAATAGAGGAAGACCACTCTTAGTAGCAACTACCAATTCTACCTTGTTTGTATGTAACTCTAATGGCATGATAATACCTAGTATATGATTTGTAAGAAAATTTGATTATTTTGTTTATTTTGAAGTTTGCAACTGTAATATATTTGCTCTATTTGACGAATTGAATTTTCATATCTAGTAATGAACACGTTTCAAACATATTCGGTATTGTGAAAATTCATCATAAATTAACTAGTTTATGTTAGCCATCAACCTAACAGAATCTCACTCTTTTATATGACTATGAGATTAACAATATGAGTAAGCTCTCAAATAACCATCTTTGATATGATTTGTGCGATCCTCACATCTTGTGCTAAATTTTGAGATTGAGTCAAGAATACACTCTCGATGTCAAGAAGAAAATATAGTAACATAAGGACATACTCTCGAAAGTAAGATAACAACACATTAATACAAAGGTACATTTTATCAGTCTATAAGGTGGCAGAATTTCTATCATCATCACTTGAAGAAGAGGCATAGTCATCATTGTAGACCATTCGCAGCCAAAACGCTAGCCTGAGAAGGGAGAATCAAACTACAAGGTCAGAAGTAATGTTGACCCCAACAAAGGAACAATTAAGAAAAGCAAGGACAACTACAGACCTTAGCACTAGCATATTGTGCATTTTGGTTAAGGAGGGATGAGGAGGAGACATTGTCCATCTACTTTTAGTCCTTAGGAGTGATCATAGGTTTCAGATAGCTAGCGACCACCACAGGTCCATCGACTTCCTCGGGGAACAATAGCACAACAAACCGCCACACATTTGATAGCGATGGCAGAGGTGGTTAGTGGTGGTGGTTGATGATTACAGATATAGTGGGGGGTAAACTTTGTTCAAACAAATTTAATGATTTTATTTATATAAAACAAAAGGCAACTTTTCTTCATAATTTTCTTTTACTTGAGTTGCTATTTGAGAAATTTATGATAAAATCCAAGGCCTCATCTAAAATATCATTTTAGCCTCTGAATTATTGAAACATAAGAGAGAAAAGGTTAAAACTGGATAATTTCAAAACAAAAACAATAACTTTTTTCTTTGCAAAAGGCAAGTTACTGTAGTCTGTAGAACTGAATTTTTTCTTTATTTCTCTACTTTTCCTCAGCCTTTCCCTATTCTCTTTTCTTGTTTTTGCCTTTTTTTACTTTTGACTTATTTGTTTCTTTAGCTCTTTGCTTTATCAATAATTTCACTTGTCCTATGATATTTCAAAGATTATGATCAAGTCTTAAAGAAAAATACTAATCAACTAGTAATATCAATTGAAGCCGGACGACAAGAGGATGCTATGTTTACGATTTGATGATAACAACTTGGAATTTAGTTACTTACTAGGCCTTTCTATATGGCTACCAACTATTGTTCTGCTTTATTGTCTGCTCAAATTTATTCTTCAGTTACTAATTCATCATCCTCAAAACATGTCTCAGCCCAAAAAAAGAGAGATAGAAATTGTTAAGAACGAAAAATCAGATGCTTCTGATAAAGCTGAAGATCAGTTGGATGAAGCAAAAGGCCAGCAAGCTGTTCTGTACAGATTTAGGCAGAGGCACAAAAATATACAAACAGAAATAACAAGCTGTTCTAAATTGATTGCTAAGGAAGAGGAAAGTTGTGTGTCAAAAGCGCCTCCTCGTCTTCGTGATGGTGATCTAGTACATTTCAGCCACAGACATCCTTTGCTAAGATTTCATCTTAAAGGAACACAAGTTAAAAGATGCAACATGTGTACTATTATAATTTCCGGGGTAGCTTATGGCTGCGATTGTTGTCGTTACTTTCTCCATGAGGTATGTTCTAATATTCCTAAAAGAATTCGACATGATTTTCATCCTATGCACTCACTCAGCCTTCTTCCCATTCCTTCAATCGCTCTTTGGCATTCGAAAGTGGAAACAGAATTCTGTTGTGTGGCATGTGGTTATGACAACTCATTGTTTTCATTTTACTATCATTGTGATTTGTGTAAATTTGATCTTCATCTTGATGTGCTTCTGTGACGACGAAATTGATCCATAAGGTAAAATACCCTCTTGATCTCTTTACTTCTTTTCCACTAAAAGGTGAAGGGGCAGCCCTCTTCTGTTGCATTTGTAACCAAGTTATGAATAGGCAATCCGCTTGGCTTTTCTATAATCGCGAGTTTCATTACATCTGTCATTTTGAGTGTGCTGCTGAAGAAGAGCTTGGAGTTATAGGGGATCAAAGTTTCCTATCTGAAGTCCAGAAATCCTTGCTCCTCCAAAAAAGTTGTTCTGGCCAACAACAGAAACTCGGAAAGCTAGGAGAAGTAATACACTTCAGCCACCGCCATCCGTTGAAAGCAATTAAACAAACGAATGAGGCGTCAATCATGAATTGCTGCATATGTTCAAACCAGGCTTTATCTGGTTACATTTGCCAGCTATGCAATTACTTCATCGACGAGACTTGTTTCCCTCTTCCGCGAAGGATACAACACCATTTTCACCCAAATCACCCCCTCTTACTTGCTAGCTATAACGATCCCCCAAAGTCCAAATGCAGAGCTTGTGGTCATGAAGAAGGTGCAAAATACCGTTGCTCTACTTGTAAATTCGGTCTCCATCGTTGCTGTGCTGGTGCTCCCATGACATTTACCCTTGGCACAAACAAGAAAGTTTCTTATAAACTTCTCTATTCGTATCCATATGATGGTGAGATGGCAGTTATCAAATGCAGTGGCTGTTCCAGCGAGTTAAACTCAAAAGAGAGCTTCATGTACTACAATTTCGACTTCGATGAAGTGCTTCATATCCAATGTGCACTTAATAGAGAAACTAACTCTTATGATACTATGCTTGTTTTAGCTTCTGAAAGACTGAAAAGTATTAAAATAGAGGAAGACCACTCCTAGTAGTAATGTATTGTAAGAACATCTGTTGAATTTGTTATCTATGATCTGTTTGTGACATTCTAGTTTAATTCACGACTACATTTTTCATGCTTGCTAAGCATTCCTTCGGGGACATCAATAAAATTGGAACGATACAGAGAAAATTCATATGATTGGTAAAGCTCAAAATTAGATGCCCTTCAACATGAACGTCCATATATTATATATATTAGAAACTTGCTGCAAAATACATTTATCAAGTACTTGAATAATTAACATATGCTTTATTTCACAACTTTTTAATATATTACATGCCATTTTGCAGTTTCCATGTGTTTAAGTAACCCCAGCAGCATAATAAAAGGAGTTTATTTTATGGGATTGGCAAGTCATGCTAGTCTATGAGATAATAGTACTGCCTGTCAAAGTACCAATCTCCAAATGCCTTTATCATTGTCTGCATAAAAACCTTTATTAATAAGCGTCACGTGGCACCGTCAGACTAGACACAAAGTTTGTGAAAGAAAAAAACGCTTTTGAAGTTGTGGTGCAAAACAAATTAAACCTTTGACATATATGTAAGCGTAAAAAAGAAAATTTTAAAGTTGAGTTATTTTTTAAAAATGTGATATCTTTTTTGAGACGACAGACTAAATAATGTCATACCACATTATTCACCACACTGACATTCTGTGGATTCCAGTAATTCTGAAGTCTAGTATGATGAAATTGAGAGTCAATAAAAGCTCCTCTTGATTTTGTGTCACTTGCATTGGGCAATTTACTTAACAACTCCAATCTAAGTTCTGAAATAAAATAACTCAAATAATTAGAAAATTACAAACTTGTACATTGGGAAAAAAAATAATTTTTAATCTGACCTCTAAGGTTTTTCTTTTGACTAGCAGAGCAATTATTCTGTTTAATGGCATTGTAATAATCACCTAATGAAGTTCCAACCTGCAATATAATTTATTGGTAAAAATTCATGTAGTTTGACTCTCGGGGAATAAAACATGACAAATATATATAATATAATTACCTGAACTATATCGAATGGTGACATGATTGTATAAAGTGGCGTTTTGATATATTGTTGCATGTTTTGTGGAAAGAAACACTGCAAAAATGTATCGCGATAATTTTCAGTAATAATATCAACATTAATCCACAAGAATAAAAATTAATCAAGTAACAATTTGTACCAATTCTGGCTTCATTCTTGAAGTGCAGGATTTTGGTAGTGCTTTGGCAGACCCCTGCATATATGAACTCATCAATTTATTTTGAGTCGTTCATTTGACACCTCTAGTCACGTGAATTGTCTGTTTGAGTAACATAAAATGAAACAAGAAGAAATACGAAAGGAGATTATGTACATGTAAAGTAACAAGCGCGTTATAGATTGTTTCAAAGCCTTTTCCCTTCTGAAGATTCTTGTTGCTGAAATAAAAGAACAAATTGTATAATGTAATTCATAAACATATGAATCGTTCTTCAAAAATTGATCATATAACACGATAAAAATGTCTTACACATCGATGAAATAACCACTATCGGTCAAGCATTTTATTCTAGGAGTATTAAGCAATAGTTTGCTGAAGCGATCACAATATAACATTGCTGGATATGCGCCAGCAGAACTTCCAATAAGAAGGGCCTAGTAGTACAATAAAATTAAACATCGACTTATTAGTATCTAGACACAATATTTTTTTTACCTATGTTGCTCGGATTCTCCAAAATGCATATTTATAGAGTATTTGACATATATTTATTGATGGTTTTAAGAGTTCGAGCGATAGAGTTATTTATACTTTGTATGATAATTAAGTAAAGTAAGTTGACATACATTTTTGGCATCCTTTAATCCTTTTGATAACAAATCCTCCATCACTGCAGAGAAAATCCTTGCACCTCTAAAGTAAAGATTGGCAGCCTAAAAAGACAAAAAAATAAAACCATATGATAATTAGTATGAATAAAATTATAAGATTATGTTGCTTTATAATAACATACAGGATCAACTGTTTCAACATCTCCAGTGAATGCTCCTCCATCACAATATGCAACCATAACTTTGTTCCAGTTGAACAAATCTGCATGTTTTGCATTGTAAAGGTTATTATTAGTTCTGCAAAATTAACCACAAATATAAATTAAAATATCTTCCGATAGTGAGAATCGAACTTACACCTATTAAGTGGAAGACTTATAATCACACTAATATAAGTGGCTGTTAGTGATTAATTAATTCCTTCTAATTTTGTAACAAAAAATAGCACAGATAATAAAATTGGTGTTTAATTACCTGGATTAGCATTTTTATTGTTGCTAAAGTGACCTCTAAATTTGAATGGAGGCATATGTTTTGAAGAACCAAAAGAAGTAGTTGAACGATTTTGGCACTCTCTCACATCTCTACACCATCCTCCTCCCTATTAATAACAAACAAAAAATGCACAAATTCTAGGGTGTGACAAAAAATGTTATTTCTGGTGTTTGATTTTGGTACGTACGTACTATCACAAAGAATATTTATATATAATTTAGACAAATTTCATTTTAACGTCTTGAATTATGTTGTTAAAAAAGACTAAGTTAATAAATAGACAATCATTAATCCTACGAAACTTACAGAGAGGTGAATCATCCAGCTTTGAGCACCTTCTTCAAATCCTCTATCCATGTAGTATGCTGGTGGACTTCCATCCAAGCAAACTGCAGCTAAATGAGGTTACAACACTAGAAGACACTTTTAAAATAGGATATATGTAGGTTTGGAGAATATTATTTTCTTCTGTCTTATTTTACATGATATTCTTTGATTGAGCACCAAGTTAATTTTCTTTAAAAAAATTATGATCTAAAATAAGTCGTAGACATATATATTCAATCATTTGGATATGTAAAATTAAAATATTCCAATCCTAGTAGGAAAGGGAGGGGAAGGAATACTCAATTTAAAGTGAGTAAACATAATTCCATACTTGATCTCATAGATACATATAGAATTTTGTGGAAAGTCGTAGATACGGCTTGGAGGGAGATCTTTCATATCTTTCGATTCATAATTAGTCTAGAATCAATGAGCCTGGAAATTCTGTTTCATTTATAATTTTTGTCTTGCACCTTACACTAAGCAGAATTTCTTGCACATAGGTGGAGCTAGAAGTCTGGGTATGATCAGTTCGGCTGAACTTAAATAGTGCATTTATATTAAGAAGTTTATTAAATAGGTAAAGTATTAAGTTAAAAACTCAATTATTAACACTTGAAATTATGGTTATAAAAGTTAAAACAGTCATAAATTCAAAATTTTGACTTCACCTCGGCTATGAGTTGTATAAGTGAACGATTTTACCTGCTCCTTTAGACACAGCATTCTTAAGGATTGTTTTCTCAACAAAGTATTCATCAAAATTATATGTGTTCTTTTGTTGATTAGGTGCACTTTCTGCTAATAAAAAGGTCAATGAACAAAGGAGTAACAAAACAAGTTTGAAGGATCTTGTTGCCACCATTGTCCCAACTGAGAACACAAAAAAAGTCAACTGAGTTAGGGAAATTAACAAGTTGAATAATATTCAACACTATATAATAAGAACATATGTTGGCAAAATTCTACCACTATTTTGAAAAATATGACAATTTAAAAAAAAAAATATATGTATACCTTTTTATGTCTTAAAATGAACTCACATTTGCCAATAAGAATGTACACTATCGTCTCTATATATTGGCATGCTTACAAAGTTAGGCAATCCCACCACATGGTGTAATAATGCAATTGCTATAACGTAGGGAATGGCTAATTTATTTACATAGGGTGTGTTTGGTTTGAAGGATTTTTTTTTTGGATGGGTGTTTACTTATTTTCTAATATTTGGTAAATAAATAAAAAATATTATTCCAAAAGAATTTGTATATAATCTAGTCAAATACTATTAAGGTTAACATAGTGAGTTATACAGTGTGGGGTGGCGGGCAAGGGCTGGGGGGTGGGGTAGCAGTAGCGGAGCCAGGATTTTTATTAAGGAATGTCAAAATATAAAGAACTAAATTCACAAAGAAGTTAAGGAATGTCAATATGAAATATAAAATATGATTTTTACCTAACTATACAATATAATTTTTCGACAAAGGGATGTCCCACTTAAGTACATGTGGCTACGCAACTGTTGGGTGGATGATGACTATTAGATAATTCGCATGGAATGTCACTTGATAAACCTAATTTTTCTCACTTTTTACTAAATAAATAATATTTTTTAAGGAACTTATTTTTCTGGTAGAGAAAAGGTCTCCGATAGTGTTGAAACATGAAAAAGTAGACTAACATTTTTTAGAAAATATTTTCCTCCGTTCTTAAAAAGGCTGAGAGGTTTTTATATCATTTAAATTTCTTCAAAATGAAAATATTCTCAACGAAGGTGTTTGTCAATTTGCCATATATATATATATATATATGGTAACTAATTGAAAGCAATGATCATACATAGTGTATGTACAGTGTACCTTGTAGTTTAGAGCCTAATCACAAGTCTATTGCCTAGCTTTTGCAAAATAATAATTCATCTATGACTCTGCTGATTCATAATGGTAGATGGGGATGGGATGCTTTCTCTTTTATTTTGATTGTTATATTTTTTTCTTTTTAATTTTAATATTTTAAATTAAAATTATTGTCTACACTCGCTTTTAAACGAATGTATTCATGCATTTCATATGATTCAGCTAAATAAATATCATGTAACTTTGATTAATAGTCAAAGGGATTTAAAATAACGTGTTTTAATAACTTTAAGATTCACTTGGTAAAGTTATGAGTAGAAGGATCTAGGTGACAATTCAAATCAAGTATAAGGGTCTCTCAAGTCATTCCGCCTAAGAAATATATAAAAACTTTGGGTTGTTACAAGACTTCCCTAAAAATATATGAATTTTTAAATAGGAAAGTACGATTTTGCAGACTTCTTTGTCAAATAAGTGGAGCCGAACATAGGTAAAATATTAATAGTGTAATTAAATATTTGTAAAAGAAAATATGTCATTCTCTTTTGTTGATTAAAAAAAGTGTCACATAAATTGAGATCAAAGTAGTAGTAATTGTTATTAAATATCGTGGTATGATGTTAGGATAATGTATTATCTAGTTTATTATAGTATACAATGTACCTTGTACTAGTTTAGAGCCTAAACAGAATTAATCTTTTGCCTAACTTTTCTAAAATAATTTATGTATGAGTGTATCCCGTGAGACTTGAGAAGCAATTGAAGGAAAAATATATTTAAGCTTCCATCTAATACTAGCTCCAATTATTGGCTTAGTGTTTATAAAAAAAAGTAAAAAAGTACATTTAATTTGTAATTGTCTGTGATGGAAATTTTTTAAAAACTAGGCAGCCTCATAGAATTGGTCAAGAAATGTTCACGAATAAATTTAAAAACATTTTGAGCAACAATAAATGTTTGACTAAATTTTTTAAAATGCTTCTAAAAGTGTATCTTTTCAAAAAAAAAAACAAAAAAAGCTTTTGAATAAAATTTTATTTTCTTCTAAAAGTTTGGTCAAACATATCTTTTTTTTAAAAAATAAGTATTTTTAACGTGCCAAGAGTTTGAACAAACAGGCTAATATATCAATTTGTTAAATTATGAGCCAAAACCTTAGTGATTTCCAAATTATTGTATTAAGTTTTACTTGTATTCCAGGCGGCAAATTTCTATATCAAAAAAATGTTTCATCGCTAAATAAATAAATAAGCGACAATTTTAAATTTGTAGCCAAAACTTTCATTTTGTCGCTAAAAATATCACCTTCATAGACATAATAATGTTATCACTACTTTCATCTCGTCACTAAAAATATTACCTTCAGACACATAATAATGTTGTCACAACAACAATAACAATAACAATAACAATAACAATAACAATAACAATAACAATAACAATAACAATAATAATAATAATAATAATAGTAATAATAATAATAATAATATTATTATTATTATTATGATTATAATTATAATTAGGGAAAAGCGACAAATATACCCCGAACTTTTAAAAATGTTATGTATATACCCTTCGTTATACTTTGAGACTGTATATACCCTTGCTGTCATGTTTTTGGGTCATATACATCCTTACAACAAACGGAGAAACATGTGGCAACATCTCAACAATTGTCTCAATTTTATTTTATTTTGTTGAAAATTTAAAAACCCACTCACCAACTATTAATTTATTTTACCCGACCCGTATTAAAAAAAACTTGACCCAATCTAAAACATCTTTACAGTGCAACAAATCACTTGATTCCATCATCATCTATTCCTCTTTTCCTATTCTCAATAGTCAGATCATATGTTTCCATGGTGAAACATTCATTCGACTGTAGAAACCCATTTCAAAATTTCAATAACTTTTGGCAAAGATCAAACTATTGATTACAAATAGTTTTTCTTCATATCTTTTGTATAGTGATCGAACTATTCATAATAAATTGAAATTTCTGCTTTTTTCATATCCGCCGGGTAACAGTACGTTCTAATCGATCGATGCGGCCAATCAATGTTTATATGTATGAATTGGGGATGAAGTAAACTGTCTAAGTTGGCTCGCATTAAGCTGACGGCAAGACTCTGCCGGATTTTTCGCATTACATTGGGTTATGAAGATAATACACTATGGAGTATTGAATGTTGCTTCGTTATTGTACCAAGAAAAGGAGACAAAACAACAAGAGGTTGTTAGGGTTTTGAATTCAAATTAAGAAGATGTGTTCTTCTTCATGTTGTTAGAGTGTTTTGTGCGATAATTTATCGATTAGAAAATGAGAAATCGATCGAGAAGGGATAAAATTGAATGTAGTTTATGACTGGGTGGCGGCAACGACGGTTCTGAGAAAGTTACCGGAGCTAGTGAATGGGGACGATGTAGAAATAAAATTGGATAATCGGGTGGGTTTAAAGTATTTGGGTGGGTTTTTAGTTTTGTAGGTGAAAAATAAAATAAAAGAGTCAATTGTTGAGATGTTGCCACGTGTTTCTCCGTTTGTTGTAAGGATATATATGACCCAAAAATAAGACGGCAAGGGTATATACAGTCTCAAAGTATAACGAAGGGTATATACATACCATTTTTGAAAGTTTGGGGGTATATTTGTCCTTTTTCCCTTATAATTATAATTATAACATCAATAACAATAACAACAACAACAATAAAAATAACAACAACAACAACAATAACAAACACAATAACAACAACAATAACATACACCAACAATAACAATAATGATGATGACGACGATGATGATGATGACGATGACGATGACGATGATGATAATGATGATGATGGTGATGATGATGACGACGATGATGTAACACCTCAGTCTTAGAACGGGCTATTTTTAGAAAGAACTAATTTGGAAAGAGTCAAATTGAGAAGTTGGCAAGTCATGTTTAAGTTGTAAGTTTTGGGTCAACTTCAAATTACCATAACATTCAGTAAAGGATGCGTTAGATGGACCATAAGATATCAAATTAAATGTCTTTGAATCCTTTTTCCAACGCCATCGAGTTTGCTAAATTTTGAGTTCAGATGAGGGAGATATGCCCGTTTGAAGTCAACCTATCCAGTTAAGAGAATTTACCCGAATTAATGAGAGGTGGTTTGGTCTTTTCCTTACCCCATCAGTTTTAAACATTTTTGGTAATATTTAAGAGGTCTAAATTGATTTGGGTCAGTTTTCACAGTCCTAAATTACGCTTAGGGTTTTAGAAGAGAGTTCAAGAGGAGAAAAGAGGAGAAAAGGAAAAACGATCAAGATTTCTTGCGAATCGAGGATTTGTTTCGCCAAATCGAGGTATGTAAGTTTTCATAGTGTTGGGTTCATTCACCCACACGCCAATCATATAAATTTCACCCGTAATTTCGTTCTTGAGGTTGAATGATTTGAATTCTTGATGGGTGTCCTTCAGATTTTGTTTATCATGCTTGGTTTATGGAGTTTGATGAATTTTGAGGTGAGGATTTTGATTGTTAAGGGTTCTTCTTGAGGAAAAGTGAGTAGATTTTTGTGTACTTGTATTAGGTAATTGAATCTAAGGAAAATTTGAGGAAAACAATTGATTTTAGGCGAATTAGGGTCAGAAAACGAGAAACAAAATTCGTCGGGTTTTCTAGGAAAGGTTCAGGCGCGCCGCACCAGCAGTGTGCCACGAAGTTGCTTATGCCCCGTCCTGTTTTCAATCGTTTGCTCCGTCTACGTTCTTTTAAATTGTACCTTCACTCCTTTCTAATTCGTAGTACTCTGAAATACATCTAAACATCGAGAGATCCTTCATAACATGAATTATAACCCTTGAATTCATAATTAAAATTCAAGGTAGAGCTAAGAGTAAAGTCTTGAGAGTTCTTTTGAGTCATTTTGAGAAGTCTTTTACAATCACTTAGAACTTGTTTTAAGACTTGAGTACTTGAGTATGAGGATGAGTAGAGTTGAGTTTCATTTTTAAAAATGTATATATGTGAACTAAGTATTCCCAAAGAGTAAATGATTTTACATTTAAAATGAGGGGAAACATCGATTTTCAAATGAGTTCATGAGGAGTTCCGAGTACTATCTCTTTTAAGAGAAATCTTTTAAGTAATAATCTCAAAGTTTGAGGATGAGAAAATATTTTTAAACATATGAGCTGAGTTATATTTTGGGAGTAGTATTGAACATCGATATGGGAATGAGTTCAAATAACTCAAACTTCTCATAAACCATGTAGTCAACGTGGGTAAAAAGGGTCATACTTTTAGACGATTCCTTATTGATTTTTAAGCATTAGCTTAGTGGATCCACTTAGTTGAGGACGTCTTATACTCCGGCAAGTTATAGGACAGTTCTTGCAGCATGGGCGACACGTTGTATCATCAGATAGCTCATAATGATGGTTGTCGGTTAGAGAATCTCCCAAATTGTGTTATTTTGTATCTATACATACAAACTGAGTTATTATTGTATTTTTAAATACATTGAGTTGTTATCTACTGTTTTAAAAGCTTTCTTTATAATGCATCTCTATTGTTGCTTTTATATTAAACTGAGTTGAGTATTTTTGAGTTTGAGTATCTTGAATACCTTTGAGTATCCTTAAGTATCATTGAGTTGAGATGAGGTGAGTATGTTTCTTCAGTTCCAGTTCAAGCTTATGTCATGTTTTAGATTTCCCCTTGCATGCTCATACATTCCATGTACTGATGCCATTTATCCTGCATATTTATGATGCAAATACAGGAGATCATGGTCATTAACAGGCTATTCATTGATACCATTTGCAGTTCCAGAGTTTTTTGGTGAGCCTCATTGCTTTTGGAGGATCCCTTATTTATTTCTATTATTTCAATTTTGTTAGGATGATCAGGAGTCTTGTCCCGACATCCCTCATAGTATTAGAGGCCTCATAGATAGACACTAGTAGTTTATGAGCCTTTTTTAATTTCCATTGTTAATGTTTGAGACTCGAGTTGCCTTCTTTTGGCCAGTTGAATGTTCTTAGACATTTTGAGTTTATTATTTTGAGACATTTGAGTTAAAGTTTCTACTTTTGAGTTTATCTATTATGAGTAAGTCTTCCACTGAGAGTTGAGCCAAGCCAAGTGTTTGCTTGGGGCCAACAATGGTTCTCGAGTGCCAGTCGCGTCTAAAGTGTAGGCTCAGGGGGTGAAAAACTTGGTATCAGCGCACAGAGTTCAAGAGTCATAGGGTGTCTATCAATACATTTCTGTAGAGTCCTAGGTATCGGTGTGAAGCGCTCCACATATATAATTAGGAGGCTGCGACAATTAGGAAACACTTCCCGTCTTTCATACTCTTTTCGTGCGATAGATTTTAACTCTATAAAGTTTCTTTCTAATTCATGCATGCCCATATCTTTCAGATCATGCCTTCACGAAGAGCTATTTGAGGTCATTCTGCTACGAGGAATGTTGATCCTCAGGATCAAGGGGTACCCAATACACCAGAAGTGCAACCCCAAGGAGAGGTCACAAATGTTGAGTTCCGTTATAGTCTCCAAATGTTGAGTCAAGTGGTGACCGACCAAGATGGACAGCAAAAAGGGAATCAACAGAATGTAACTTATACATCAAGGATTCGTGAGTTCTTAGGATGAATCCTCCAGACTTCACCGGTTCAAGTATTACTGAGTGTCACGCCCCGAGCCTACACCTTGGATGTGTCCAGCACTCGAGAACCATTACTGGCCCCAAGCGAACGCTTGGCCTGTCTTAACTTTTAGCAGAAGACTTACTCATAATAAAAGCACTTCAAAAGTAAACTGTAACTCAAATGATAACTTAGAATGTTTTATAAATAAACATTCAACTAGCCAAAGTGGCAACTCAAGTCTCAACATAACCGAATGAAAATGAAAAGACTCATGAACTATATCTATCTATCTATGAAACCTCTAATAACTGAGATGTACATCGGGACAAGACCCATGATATCTTAATAAAACTAGACTGATAAAGCAAATAAAAGGGGTCCTTCGAAAGCAAGGAGGCTCACCAACAACTCTGAAGCTCAACTGGATCAACATGATCCTGCTGCATTATATAAGATGCAGGCCAACTGGTGTTAGTACATGGAATGTATGAGCATGTGAGGGGAATTCTAAAACAAGACATAAGCTTGAAAGGGAACCGAAGAAACTTACCTCGTCTCAACTCAACTCATTTCAATATAAAGCAGTAATAAATATGCAGTATAAACAAAAGCTTTTAAACATGTAGATAACAACTCAGTGTATTGAAAAATACAATAGTAACTTAGTTTTGTATATTAAAATACAAGTAACTTTGTGGGAGATTCTCTAACCGACAACCATCACTATGAGCTATGTGATGATACAACGTCTCGTCCACGCTGCCAGAACTGTCCTATACTTTGCTGGTGTATAGGACTAATCGCTATGTGGATCTAGTAGTCTATGCTAAAAAACATTAAGGAATCATCTAAAAAGTATGACCCTTTCTACCCACGTTGGCTACATGGTTTATGGAGACTTTGAGTTATCTGAACTCGTCCCCATATCGGTGCTCAATACTACTCCCAAAGTGTAACAAACTCATATGTTTAAAAACATAAGTTTCTCTGTGGTTTGAGATTATTACTCAAAAATCTTTTTCTTAAAAGAGATGGTACTAAAACGGCTCATGAAAACTCTTTTGGAAATCAGTGTTTCCTCTCATCTTAAATATGAAAACATTTACTCTTGAGAATACTTAGTTCTCATATATCATTTTAAAGAAATGAACATCGACTCTACTCTTTCTCAACTCAATGTTGAAGTCTCAAAACAAGTTTAAAACATTTGTAAAAGACTTTTTGAAAAGACTTAAAGAACTCTCTGGCCTTGACTCTTAGCTCTACCTTGAATTTGAATTATGGATTCAAGGGTTATGATCTCATGTTAAGGATGATCTCATGATTTTTAGATGTACCTTAGAGTGTAGAAATCAATTAGAAAACATAGGTACAATTCGAGGGAACTCAAACGAAAAGAAGTGGGAAAGGGTAGAGGACCTGACGAACTGAGTAGTACAGGGCGCCAGACCTTGAACTACAGGACCTGGGTTGGGGCGCACAAAGTGGCACGGCGCCTCAGAGCCCAAACTACAGACACTCTTCTCTGGGGCACTGAGTGGCGCGATGCGCCAGCCCCCTACCCAGAAACTTGACGAATTTTCTTACTCATTTTCTAACCCCAATTCACCTAGAATCGAATGGTTTTTTCCCCAATTAGTATGATTCGACTACCCAACAATAGTGCACAAGAATATACTCCAAAAACAACCTTAAAACTCATACGATTACTTCAAGAACTCATCAAAACCTCAACAATCAAGATTATTAAGGAAACTTTAACAAAACTCATCAAGAACTCAAATCCTTTACTTTTAAGAGCGAAATTACGCTGAATAAATCATGATTGGTACGTGGGTGAATGAACCCAACACTATGTGAACTCACATTCCTTTTAGTGATCAAACCCTTAGCGAAATCCACAATGAAAATCCTCAAGAAGTGTACAAACACTTGACTCTTTCTCCTCTTCTCCTCTTCTCCTCTTTTTGAACTTCTCTCAAAACCCTAGCGTAAATTTGGATTTGTAAAAATGAACCAAATTAGTTTAGACCCTAGATATTAACAAATTTCGTTTTAAGTTAATTTGGTAAGGAAAAGACCAAAATACCCCTTTTAAATCCGGGTAACTTTCATTAACTAGACAACCCGACTTCAAACGGGTATATCTCCCTTATACGAGCTCAAAAATTAGCAAAACTTGGTGGCGTTGGAAAGAGTATTCCAAGACCTTTCATTTGATATCTTACCAGCCACCTAACTTCTTCTGTACTGAAAGTTATAGTTGTTTGAAGTTGACCCAAAACTCATACTTAGCATAACTTGCCAAAATTTCCAAATTTATTATTTCCAAGAATAGTTCTTTCGAATTCTAGTTCTTTCTAGGGAGGGATGTTACAATATCTCCCCCTTGAGAACATTCTTCCTCGAATGAGATTACTCTAAGTAGACTAAGGGTGTAACATCAAACATTCAGCTCAAACACCGAACACACAATATATAATACAACAAGCCAACTTAAAATAAATGCCAAGAAAAGGATTAGTACCTTAATTTGGAATTTCTCCGGATTCGAAAAGATATGGGTATCTCTTTTTCATATCCTCCTCAACTTCCCAAGTAGCTTCCTCAACAAACTGATTTCTCCATAAGACCTTGACTGATGCTACCTCCTTGGTTCTCAACTTGCGAACCAGGTGATCTAAAAGCTGAACAGAAATCTCCTCGTAAGATAAGTTATCCTTAATACCAATATCTTCAGTTGGTATAATCAGTGAAGGATCGCCCATACACTTCTTCAACATGGAAATGTGAAACACTGGATGAACTGTTGCTAACTCTTGTGGTAGCTCCAACTCATAAGCTACATTACCAATCCTCTTGGATATCCTGTAAGGACCAATATACCGGGGACTAAGCTTCCCCTTCTTACCAAATCTCATGACACCCTTCATGGGTAAAACCTTCAGGTATACCCAATCATCTACTTCAAACTTTAAGTCTTTTCTCCTAAGATCAGTGTAAGATTTCTGATGACTCTGTGTTGTTTTCAACCTTTGTTGAATAACTTTCACTTTCTTCATAGCTTGATGAACTAAGTCTGGTCCTATCAACCCAGCTTCACCAACCTCAAACCATCCAATAGGAAATCTGCATCTTCTCCCATAAAGAGCTTCATAAGGAGCCATCTGGTTTCTAGAGTGATAACTATTGTTGCAAGTTAAATCTATGAGAGGTAAGTGATCATCCCAATTACCTCTGAAATCAATCACACAAGCCCTTAACATATCTTCCAAAGCCTTAATAGTGCGCTCTGCTTGACCATTTTTCTGAGGATGAAAAGCAGTACTCAAGTTCACCTTCGAGCCCAAACCTTTCGAGAAAGACTTCTAGAATTATGCGGTAAATTGTGCACCTCTATTTGAAATGATGGACACTGGAACTCCATGAAGTCTAACTACCTCTTGAAGATATAACTTGGCATAACCCTCTGCTGAATGGGTAGTCTTTACAGGCAAAAAGTGGGCTGATTTAGTCATTCGATTTATAATCACCCATATAGAATATGCTGTCTGCGAGACCATGGTAAACCAGTAATAAAGTCCATATTGATCACCTCCCACTTCCATTTTGGAATCTCTATATTTTGGGCCATACCGCTGGCCTTTGGTGCTCTACCTTAACTTTTTGGCAATTCAAGCACTTGGCAACGAACTCTGTGATACATTTCTTCATACTATTCCACCAATATACTTCTCTCAAGTCACGATACATCTTTGTGGAACCCGGATGGATAGAATATCTAGAGCTATGAGCTTCATCTCTGATTCTCTCTTAGAATTAATCCATCTTTGGTACACACAATCTACCTTGATACCTCAATACACCATCTCCCCCTTGTTAAAAAACCACAACTTTTTGCTTATGAACATTTGCCTTTAATTTAAGCAAAATAGGATCTTGGTCTTGTTTCTCTTTCACTTCAGACACTAATGATGATTCAGCCCCATTCATCACCACCACTCCTCTTTTGTTGGAATCCATTAGTCGAACTCTTAATCGTGCAAATTTGTGCACATCTTTCGCTAACTCTCTCTTTTCTTCCTCAACATGGGTGGTACTACCCATAGACAACCTACTCAAAGCATCAATAACAACATTAGTCTTACCTGGGTGGTATAGAATACTCATGTCATAATCCTTGTGTAACTCTAACCACCTCCTCTGTTTGAGATTAAGTTCTCTCCGACTGAACATATACTGACGACTCTTGTGATCGGTGGACACATCTACATGAACACCATAAAGATAGTGACGTCAGATCTTCAAAGCGAACACTACAGTAGCCAACTCTAGATCAAGGGTTGGGTAATTCTTCTCGTGAACCTTAAGCTGTCTAGAGGCATAAGTTATAACCTTGACATTTTGCATTAATACACAACCCAGTCAAACTCTAGACGCATCACAATAAACCACGAAACCCTGCGTACCCTTTGGTAAAGTCAACACAGGGCAGTAGTCAACATATTTTTCAATTCCTGAAAACTTTTCTCACAAGCTTCAGACCATTGAAACTTTATAGTTTTCTGAGTTAACTTAGTCAAAGGGGATGAAGTAGATGAGAACCCCTCAACGAACCTTTTATAATATTAGTCCAACCCCAAGAAACTCCTAATATCAGTTTAAGATGTGGCTCTAGGCTAATTTTGTACTGCCTCTATTTTCTGAGTATCAACTCTAATTACCTAACCAGAAATAATGTGGCCTAAGAATGCCACAGACTCAAGCCAAAACTCACACTTAGAGAATTTAGCATACAACTCTCTATCCTTGAGAGTTTGGAGAACTACTCTGAGCTGACAAACATGATCTTCCTTATTCCTCGAATATATTAAAATGTCATCAATGAATATGATAACAAACATATCTAAATAAGGCTTGAATACTCTGTTCATAAGGTCTATGAACGTTGCAGGCACATTAGTCAAACCAAACGACATGACCAAAAACTCATAATGACCATAACGGGTCCTGAAAGTTGTTTTAGGGATATCACTTTCTCTTACTCTCAACTGATGATAGCCTGATCTGAGGTCTATCTTAGAAAAAAATATGGCACCCTGAAGTTGATCGAAGAGATCATCAATTCTCAGAAAAGGATACTTATTCTTGATAGTAGCCTTGTTCAGTTGACGGTAATCTATGCACATTCTAAGATAACCATCCTTCTTCCTCACAAATAAGACCGGAGTGCCCTAATATGAGACATTTGGTTGAATAAAACCTTTCTCAAGGAGATCTTTCAATTGTTCTTTTAGGTCTTTCAACTCTGTTGGTTCCATTATATATGGCGGAATAGAGATAAGATGAGTATCAGGAAGAATATCTATATCGAAGTCTATTTCTCTCTTAGGAGGGACTTCGAGAAGATCATCTGTAAAGACTTCTGGAAACTCTTTTACTACTGGAACTGACTTAATAGAAGGTGTCTCAATACTAGAGTCATTAACTTGAACTAAGTGATAAACACACCCCTTGGAAACTAAGTTTCTCGCTTTAAGGTACGAAATGAAATGACCCTTAGGCACTACTGAACTACTCTTCCACTCTATAATTAGCTTATTAGGAAATTGGAACTTAACAAGTCGAGTTCTACAATCGACTGAGGCATAACAGGCATGAAGTCAGTACATACCTAGAATGACATCAAATCTACCATATCTAACTCAACTAGTCAGCTATGGTGCTCTTGTGATTGACGAAAATGGTACAATCACGATAGACTCTTTTAGCTAAAATAGACTCAGCAAAAGGTGTAGAAGTACTGAAGGGCTCAAAAAGTTGCTCAGGAAGGATATCAAAATTCATCGCAACATAAGAAGTCACAAAAGATAGAATCGCTCTTGGATCTAGCAAAGCATAAATATCAAAATTAAAGACTTCTATCATACCAGTGACAACATATGGCGAATCCTCTTGCTCCTGGCCACAAGTAATAACATACAAACAATTTGCTCCTCCGCATGTCCCTGAAGCAGCTCCTCTAGGTGCAGATCTGTCTGGTGGAGCAATTGAAGAAGATTGGGCTCTATTACCCCCATTTCCATTACGTTGTATGTTCTTAGGGTACTCTTTCATAAAGTGACCGTTCTGACCACACTTGAAGAAACCAGTGGAGCCATCACGACACACTCCTGGGTGGTTCCTACCACACTTAGCACATGCATGAGTCTCAGTTCCTCCTTGTGCCACACTACCTTGAGATTGTGCAAGTCTAGCTTTGAAAGTTTGTGAAGTCTGATTGTTGAACTCACCTATGTTCCTTGGCGTATGTGTACTAGAAGATGATTGAGAAGGTCCCTTATGTTTCTGTTGTAAAGATGATCGGTTGGCATTACTTTTCTGTTGTCCGGACTCATTCCCTGTCTTAGCTTTCTTGTTTCGGAAGTCCTCCCTTTCTCTAAGCTTATATTCCTTATTCTGTTGCACATGGATCATCAGCCTCGCTATGTCCATATACCCTATTAGCATAGCTGTTGTAACAGCCCGCAACTAGAAAGAGCTAGAATTAGAAAGAGTCATTTTGATAAGAATGAAAAATCTGGAAATTTGACAAAATTAAGCTAAGTATAAGTTTTGGGTCAACTTTAAATGAACATAACTCGTAACTCGAGATGAATTAGGTGTGCTACAAGATACCGTATGAAAGATCTTTGAATTATCTCTCCAACGCTGCCAAGTTTGCGCGATTTGAGCAAGATAGGAAACTTTGATTTCCAAGAGGAGCCTTTGAACTAAGTTTTGAGCAATTATCTTAAACCACAAAGAGAAGTATGCTTTTAAACATAAGAGCTAGTATCATATTTTGAGAATAGTATTGAGAACCGATATATGGGAGAGTTCAGACAACTCTCAGCCACCATAAATCATGTAGCCACCATGGGTAGAAAAGGGCCATACTTTATAGATGATTCCTTAGTGCCTTTTAGCGTAGACTAGTGGCTCCACTTACTAGTCAGGTTCTATACCCCTGACAAGGTATAAGACAGCCCTGGCAGTGTTCGACAAAATGTTGTATCATCATGATAGCTCTTAAGTGATGGTTGTCGGTTAGAGAAACTCCCACAAAAGTATTTTTTATTTTTATATACACAGAAGTATCTCGTATTTTTATATACATCCAGAGTTTTATTGTATCTTTGCATACATACCGAGTTACTAGAAGGAAAGTTGTGCCACAGGAACAAGGGGTACCTAATTCACCAGAAGTGCAACCCCAATGAGAGGTCACTAATGTCGAGTTTCGTGAAGCTATCCAGATGTTGAGCCAAATTGTGACCAACCAAGCTGGGTAACAGAGAGGAAATAGGAAATGGCTAACACTTCAAGGATCTGTGAGTTCTCGAGGATGAACCCACCAAGCTTCACAGGTTCAAGTATTTCTGAGGATCAAATTTTTTTTCTTGAATAGCTTCAAAAGGTTTTTGAGATCATGCATGTTGCTGATACTTAGAGGGTAGAACTAGTTGCATACCAAATGAAAGGTATCACTAGAATATGGTTTGATCAATGGAAGAAGAACCGAGCAGAGGGTGCACCACCTGTGAGTTGGGCTTGTTTTGAGGAGGCCTTCCATGGGTGTTTCTTTCCCTGATAATTCAGAAAGGCCAAGGTACGAGAGTTCCTCAATCTTAAGTAGGATTCTTTGAGCGTTCATGAGTACAGTCTGAAGTTCACACAACTCTCCCACTATGCTTCGAAAATGATTGCTAACGTGAGGAGGATGATAAGTTTATTTATTGCTGGGTTGTCTCGCCTGTCAAGCAAGGAAGGCAATGTATCTATGTTGATAGGGGGATATGAACATATCAAAACTGATGATCCAGGTGCAACAAGTTGAGGAGGACAAGCTGAGGGATAGAGAAGAGTTTAAGAATAAGAGGGCTTAAACATCATGGAATGAGTTCGGGCAGTAGAAGAGTAATGCCAATAGGTCATCCTTCCAACATAAACAAAAGGGACCTGCTCCATCATTTGCTAGTGCACCTACACCAAAGAACAAATATGAGTACAATAGTCCGAATTACAATAGTCTATTCTCAGGGTAGTATGGCACAAGGGGGTAGCAAGCCTCCTGCATGTGCTAAGTATGGTAGGAACCACTCAGGGATGTGTCGTGATGGCTCCACTGGTTGTTTCAAGTGTGGCCAGAATGGTCATTTTATAAGAAAGTATCTAAAGAACAGGCAGGGTAATGGTAATGGGGGTAATAGAGCCCATTCTTCTTTAGTTATTCCACCAGACAAAGCTGCATCTAGAGGAGCTACTTTAGGGGCAGGCGGAGGAGGAAACCGTCTGTATGCTATCACTAGTCTCCAAGAGCAAGAGAATTCTCCAAATGTTGTCACTGGTATGATCCAAGTCTTTAACTTTGATGTTTATGCTTTGCTAGATCCATGAGCGAGTTTATCCTTTGTAACTCTTTATGTTGCGATGAATTTTGATGTTATTCCTGAGCAACTTAGTGAGCCTTTCAGTGTTTCTACACCTGTTGGCGAGTCTATTCTAGTAGAGAGAGTCTATCGTGATTGTACCATTTTCATCAATCACAAGAGCACCATGGCTGATTTAGTTGAATTAGACATGGTAGATTTTGAATGTCATTCTTGGTATGGACTGGATTCATGCCTGTTATGCCCCAGTTGATTGTAGAACTAAAGCTATCAAGTTCCATTTTCCAAATGAGCCAGTCATAAGTGGAAAAGTAGTTCAACAATGCCTAAGGGTCATTTTATTTCATACTTTAAGGCAAGGAAGTTAGTTTCCAAGTGGTGTGCCTATCACTTAGTCCGAGTTAATGACTTTAGTGTTGAGACACCTCTTATTCCATCAGTTCCAGTAGTAAAAGAGTTTCCAGAAGTCTTCCCAGATGATCTTCCCGGAGTCCCTCCTAAGAGATAAATAGACTTCAGTATAGAAATTCTTCCAAATACTCATCCTATATCTATTATGTCATATAGGATGGTACCAGCGGAGTTAAAAGAGTTGAATGAGCAGTTGAAAGATCTCCTAAAGAAGGGTTTTATTCTACCAAGTGTCTCATCTTAGGGCGCTCCGGTCTTATTTGTGAGAAAGAAGGATGGTTTCCTTAGAATGTGTATAGATTACCGTCAGTTGAACAAGGTTACCATCAATAATAAGTATCATCTTCCAAGAATTGATGATCTCTTCGATCAACTTCAGGGTGCCACTTGTTTTTCCAAGATAGATCTCAAATCTGGCTACCATCAGTTGAGGGTAAGGGAATCTGATATTCCAAGGACAGCTTTCAGGACCCATTATGGTCATTATGAGTTTTTGGTCATGTCGTTTGGTTTGACTAATGCGCCTGCATCGTTCATGGACCTTATGAACAGAGTATTCAAGCCTTATTTAGATATATTTGTTATCGTGTTCATTGATGACATACTAATCTATTCGAGGAATTGGGAAGATCATGCCAGCCTTCTCATAATAGTTCTCCAAACTCTAAAGGATAGAGTTCTATGCCAAGTTCTCTAAGTATAAGTTTTGTCTTGAGTGTGTGGCATTCTTAGGCCACATTGTTTCCGGTGATGGAATTAGAGTTGACACTCAGAAAATAGAGGCAGTGTAGAATTGTCCTAGACCCACATCTCCAACTGATATTACGGGTTTCTTGGGGTTGGCTGGATATTATATTAGATTCGTAGAGGGGTTCTCATCTATTCCGTCCTCTTTGACCAAGATAACTCAGAAGACAGTTAAGTTTTAATAGTCTAAAGCTTGTGAGAAAAGTTTTTAGGAATTGAAAAAGAGATTTACTACTGCCTTAGTATTGACCTTGCCAGAAGGTACGCAAGGCTTTGTTGTATATTGTGATGCGTCTAGAGTTGGTATGGGTTGTCTGTTGATGAAGAATGTTAAAGTTATAACTTATGCCTCCAGACAGTTGAAAGTTCATGAGAAGAATTATCCAAGCCATGACTTAGAGTTAGCTGCTGCAGTATTTGCTTTGAAAAGATGACGTCATTATTTGTATGGTGTTCATGTAGATGTATTCACTGATCACAAGAGGCTTCAGTATGTGTTTAGTCAGAAAGAGCTTAATCTCAAACATATGAGGTGATTAGAATTACTCAAAGATTATGACATGAGTATTCTATATCACCCATGTAAGGCTATTGTTGTTGTTGATGCGTTGAGTAGATTATCTATGGGTAGTACTTCCCATGTTGAGGAAGATTAGAAAGAAATATTAAAAGATGTGCATAGGCTTGCACGATTGGGAGTTCACCTAATGGATTCCACAGAAGGAGGGGTAGTGGTGATGAATGGGGATGAATCATCATTAGTGTCAGAAGTGAAAGAAAAGCAAGACCAAGATCCTATTTTTCTTGAATTGAAGGCAAATGTTCATAATAAAAAAGTAATGGCTTTTGAACAAGGGGAAAATGGCGTATTGAGGTATCAAGGTATATTGTGTGTACCAAGGGTGATGAACTTCAAGAGAGGATCATGGAGGAAGCTCATAGCTCCAAATATTCTATCCATCCGGGTTCCACAGGGATGTATCGTGACTTGAGAGAAGTTTGTTAGTGGAGTAGTATGAAGAAGGGCATTGCAGAGTTTGTTGCTAAGTGCCCGAATTGTCAACAAGTTAAAGTAGAGCACCAAAGGCCTGGTGGTATGGCTCAGAATATAGAACTTCCGGAATGGAAGTGGGAGATGATCAATATGGATTTCATCAGAGGTTTACCACGGTCTCGCAGACAATATCACTCGATTTTGCTGATTGTAGAACGAATGACTAAATCAGCCCATTTCTTGCCGGTAAAGACTACCCATACAACAGAGGACTATGCCAAGTTATATCTTCAAGAGGTAGTTAGACTTCATAGGGTGCTAGTTTCAATTATTTCAGACATAGGTATGCAATTTACTGCACAGTTTTGGAAGTCATTCCAGAAAGGCTTGGGTTCAAAGGTGAACTTAAGCACTGATTTTCATCCTCAGACAGATGGTCAAAGAGAGCGCACTATTCAGACCTTAGAGGATATGTTGAGGGCATGCATGATTAATTTCAAAGGTAATTAGGATGATCACCTACCTCTCATTGAGTTTGCTTACAACAATAGTTACCACTCTAGTATCTAGATGACTCCTTATGAACCTATTTATGGGAGAAGATGTAGATCTCCTATTGGATGGTTTGAAGTTGGTGAAGCTGGGTTGATAGGACCAAACTTAGTTCATCAAGCTATGGAGAATGTGAAAGTTGTTCAAGAGAGATTGAAAACAGCCCAGAGTGGCCAGAAATCCCACACTGATGTTAGGAGAAGAGACCTAAAGTTTGAAGTAGATGATGTGGTATACTTGAAAGTTTCACCCATGAAGGGTGTTATGAGATTTGGTAAGAAGGGGAAGATTAGTCCCCCAGTATATTGGTCCTTACAGAATATCCAAGATGATTGGTAATGTAGCTTATGAGTTAGAGCTACCGCAAGAGTTAGCAGTTGTCCATCCGGTATTTCATATTTCCATGTTGAAGAAATGCATAGGAGACCCTTCACTTATCATACCTATTGAAGATATTGGTATCAAGGATAGATTATCTTATGAGGAGATCCCTGTTCATGTTTTAGACCGCCAAGTTTGCAAGTTGAGAACAAAAAAGGTAGCATCAATCAAAGTTCTGTAGAAAAATCAGTTTATTGGGGAAGCTACTTGGGAAGCTGAGGAGGATATGAAGAAGAGATACCCACATCTCTTCGAACCCGGAGAAGTTCCAAATTAAAGTACTAATCCTTTTCTTGGAATTTAATTATAAGTTGGCATGTTGTATTTGCATTTTGCTTGTTGGGTGTTTGAACTGAATGTTAGATGTTACGCTCTTAGCCTGCTAAGATTGATATCATTCGAGGATGAATGTTCCTAAGGGGGAGATATTTTAACAACCCGCAACTAGAAAGAGCTAGAATTAGAAAGAGTCATTTTTGGAAAGAATGAAAAATCTGGAAATTTGACAAAATTAAGCTAATTATGAGTTTTGGGTCAACTTCATATGACTATAAATCCTAGATTGGGATTATTTAGGTGTGCTTCAAGATAACGTAGGAAATATTTTTGAATTATCTTTCAAACGCCGCTGAGTTTGCGTGATTTTGAGTTTGTATGAGGGAGATATACCTATTTGAAGTTGGGTTGTCTACCTAAGGAAAGTCAAAACCGGGTTTTAGAATGGTATTATGGACTTTTCACTACCCAATTAAATTATTTCCTTTTTGGTAATTACTTAGGGGTCTAAACTGAATTTGTTCAATTTAAGCACTCAAGGATTTCACGCTATGGTTTTTAGAGAAAGAACGCAAAAGAAAATAGGAGAAAGAGCCAAAGTTCGTCGTTCTTGAGGTTTTTGTTTGTGGATTTCGCCAAGGGTTGATCCCTACGAGGTATGTGAGACTTTCATAGCGTTAGGTTCATTTACCCATGCGCCAATCATGTTTATTTCAGCAAAATTCATTCTAGAAAGTTGAAAGTTGATGAATCTTGAATGGTGTTCTTGAAATTGGCCTTCGTTCTTGAGTTAGGTTGAGTTTGAGGAGTTCCTTGAGGTTATAATGTTTGTTACTTGAGTTGTTTGAGTTAGATTCTTGTGTATACATACTGGGTATCTAAATCTAAAGAGAATTTGAAAAAAAGAATCGAGTTTAGGCGAATTGGGGTCAGAAAACGAAGAAAGAACAAGTCGGGTAAATATAGGTACGACGCGGACCTGTTCCTCAAAATTGACAAAATTTTCTCCGCGTCGCAGAGTGGTCACGGACCTTTCTGCCTCAACATTTATTTCGCGACCAAATAATTAAATGCATCTCCGCGTTGTGGACTTGCTTCCAGACAGTGATTTCTTGATCTTTTCTCATTTTTAACTATCTGAAAACACTCATAAATATCATGAGATCTTTCCTATCACAAATCGCAACCCTTGAATCCATAATTCAATTCAAGGAAAGTTAAGAGTTAAGTCAAGAGAAGTTAAGAGCCAAGTCAAGATGAGTTCATAGAGTCTTCCAAAAGTCTTTTACAAATGTTTTAACTTTGTTTTAAGACTTGAGTTTTGAGTTGAGTAAAGAGTAAAGTTTGAAATTCATTTCTTCAAAAGAGTATATTGGGACTATGTATTCCGAAAGAGTAAAATGTTTTCACATTTAAAGAAGAAAGGAAACCTTGATTTCCAAAAGAGCCTTTGAGCTAGTTTTCAGTTAAAGAGTAAATGCTTTCACGATTAAGCAAGAGAGGAAACTTTGATTTCCAAGAGGAGCCTTTAGATAAGTTTTGAGCAATTATTTCAAACCACAGAAAGAAGTATGTTTTTAAACATAAGACCTAGTATCATATATTGGGAGTAGTATTGAGCACCGATATGGGGGAGAGTTTAGACAACTCCCAGACCCCATAAACCATGTTGCCACCATGGGTAGAAAAGGGTCAAACTTTTTAGATGATTCCTTAGTAATTTTTAGCATAGACTAGTGCATCCACTTAGTAGTTAGGTTCTATACCTCTGGAAAGGTATAGGACGGCCCTGTCAGCATGAGGCAAAATGTTGTATCATCACGATAGCTCTTAAGTGATGGTTGTCGGTTAGAGAAACTCCCACAGAAGTATTTTGTATTCTTATATACACAGAAGTATGTTGTATTTTTTATATACATCTAGAGTTTTATTGTATCAGCATACATACCAAGTTACTATTGTATTTCTAAATACACAGAGTTGTTATCCATGTGTTGAAAGTTTTTCTTTATACTGAACTTATTTATATAGAAATGAGTATAATTAAGTTGAGTTAAGTTGAGCCAGGTATGTTCTTTCAGTTCCTAGATTATGTTTTGTTTTAGAATTCCTCTCGCATGCTCGTACATTCAATGTACTGATGCCATTAGGCCTACATCATTTTGTGATGCATATACAAGTAACCAAGATCAGCATTCAGCGCATCGTTGATCTAGTTGAGCACTCAGAGTCTTGTGGTGAGCCTTCTTGCTTTCTGGAGGATCCCCTTTTATTGCTTTCAGTATTATTAGTTCATTAGGATGCCGTGGGTCTTGTCCCGACGTCCACTCAGTTGTTTAGAGGCTTTATAGATAGTCAGATGTTAGTTCTTGAGTCTTCCTATTTCCTATTTTGATGGTTGAGAGTTGAGGTGCCACTTTGGCGAGTGAATGTTATTTTAATACATTCTAAGTATCTATTTGAGCTGTTCAATTTACTTTTTAAAGTACTTTCTTCATGAGTTAAGTCTTTCACTGAGTAAGTGAGCCAGGCCAAGGGTTCACTTGGGGCCAACAATGGTTCTCGAGTGCCAGTCCTGCCAAGGGTGTAGGCTCGGGGCATGACAGTTGCCTTGCACTCTATACTTGACAGACGAGACAACCCAACAACAAACAGACTCATCCTGATCCTCATGTTAGCAACCATCTCCGAAGCATAACGGGAAAGTTGGTGAACTTAAGGCTATACTCATGCACACTCATAGATTCCTGCTTAATAGTGAGGAATTCTTTTACCTTTGCCTCTCTTAGTCCACGGGAAAAGAAACTCCCTATGAAGGCACTCTCGAACACAACCCAACTCACAATTGGCGCACCCTTAGCTCTACCCTTCTTCCAAAGGTAAAACCAAATCCTAGCAACACTCTTCAGTTGGTATGCAGCTAGTTCCACTCACTCCACATTAGAAACATGGATAACCTCAAATACTTTTTGTAGTTCCTCTACAAAGTTTTTTGGATCCTCAGTGACACTTGAACCAGTGAAGCTTGGAGGATTCATCCTTAAGAACTCACAGATCCTAGAAGTATCAACCACTTCTTGTCAATTCTCTCTTTGTTGCCCAACTTGGTTGGTCACAACTTGGCTCAACATTCGAATAGCTTCACGGAACTCCGCATTAGTGATCTCTCCTTGGGTTGCACTTCTGGTGCATTAGGTACCCCTTGATCCTCAACATTCCTCCTAGCAGGATGACCTCTGACAGCTCTTCATGGAGGCATGATTAGAAAGATACACGCAAATATGAATTAGAGAGAAACTTTTATAGAGATTAACTCTATCGCACGAAATAAGTATGAAAGAAGTGAGGTAGTTCCTAAATGTTGCATCCTCCTAATTATAGATGTGGCGCGCTTCATGAATATCATACTAATACAATTTACTAATAGTTATTTTGGATTCCACGCCTGATACGAGATACTATTGGCTGGCTCGAGTACCCGTCTGATATAAGATATTAATGGGTTGGTCGGATACCACGTATGGTACATGTTTGAGTCTTTCCTTGCATATTGTTCCATGAGTGAATCATATTTACTTCTTATATTGTGGTTGTCACATTATTGGTCCATGAGTAGCTGAAATTTGTGTTTAAATGTTGTGATGATTTTCGTGTAGAACGAAATTGCATGTTAAATACTGTAAATGACATATTAGGAATCTTTGAGGGTCCGCGTACTTGAAAGGTGTGATGAATTAAGTATGGCTTGTTTTATGTTGTGGGGGTTGTGGACCTATCCCGTGGATTGTGAAGTTAAGGTTATATGGTAAGAGTCATTTTAGTTGGTTCACTAAGTTGGTCAAGGGCCAAGATATTGGCATGGGAGCTTAAAGGAGAGTATTAGTTGATAGAGTCAGTAGTGGTTTTGGAAGAGGGAATGAAAACAATAGATAAATTCTGGTGTTGGTGAGATGGATAATTCCATAAAGTCTTTATGTGATAGAAGGGTTAAGCTATGATGAGTTTGGGGGGTGGAGTGGCCTGGTTGGTTGAGTTGGTAACAGAATGAGATAAGGTGAATTGAGATAGAGTGTATGAGTTCAAGGCTAGTATTACTTGGTAGTAAAGGTGGTGGTTGAAGGATCAAGGTCCTAATTATATCCCAAGTTTCATGTTTGTTTGATTATATATGTGTTATTATGTAGTGGATTCTAGTCGATCAGTGATATCTACTAGTACGTATTGTTTGTTCTGATACTAGTCTTGATAAGCCACTTGGTATAGTCTGATTACAGGATCAGTGATGTTCTTAGGCAGAGACGAATATGATCTCCGGCAACTTCTACCTCTCTTTCCTTACGGTGAGAGTTGTGTATTCTGGACCTTGTAATCTCTTAGAAGATCTTATATTTGTTTAGGATAGTTCATTGGGAGGGTTCAATATATTTCTTTACAAATATACCTTATGTGATAAATTTGGAGTATTTCTATATTTATAAATATGGTGCCTAGTTTAATTATGATTCATTTTCGCATTGCTTGATTTAAAATGGGAGTAAAGATTTTCCTACTTAGGTGTTAGAGTAGGTGTTCGCATGGCCCAGTGAATTAAATTGCCAGGCTGAATTTTATTAATAATAAAAAATTAACAAAACAAGTCAAGGCCCAATATGGGCCCAAAACGAAAAGAAAGCAGAAACAAGAAAAAGGGAACTAGGACAAGATTGGATCCTATGGGTCTATTTATATGTTCTCTGTATCTGGTAAGGGTTTCAAAAGGAAACCTCTTGTTCTCCGCCGCAGCATCCAGTGTTCTTCTAAGATGGTAAAGAAGACGAGGTTCCTAAACGGCGTATGATTTTCCTTTTTCTCTAGGTGATCAACACTCGAGGTCCTATGTGTTGTGTATCGTAGGCAATCAACTTTTAGAAGTAAGACTCCTAAATTTGTATCCTTTTTGCTATAAATCTCTGTGTTCTTATAAGAGGATAAATGTAGCTTCATGTTCCTTTTGTGAAGATGTGTTAATAAATTTGTCTACTCAATGAATATTGTGATTAAGCGAAGATTTATATGTGATCTGTAAGACTTTGTAATTTCTCTGATGCAGCCAGAAACTCAATTGGATGATTTATCCTAATTGATTATGCAGATTCAATTGAACAAGTTCAACTTTTTCACAACTGATTTAAGTACTTTCAAACACATGAAATTTCCATCAAGTTAAGTGCACATGGATCACGATAATTCTCAAAAGAGGTAAGTCACATGTTTATTTAATTATATTTCAAATTATTCACATAATTTTCAGAATTTCTTGATTCGTTTAAATTTTTTGGAGACTCAATTATATCGATCCATATAACTAAAGCATATATGAAGGAACTTGACAAGTAAAAAATAATTAAAAAATAAATATTAAATATGAAAATGATATAATTAAAAAGATAGTATTGAATATTAAACAACACAGAAAAAATTAGATTGTAGAAGGGGAAAAGCATTCAAAATTGTGTTTAAATTATGATTAGGGTTTCAACAATTTGGATAACTTTAAACACTTAAATTATGAAATATTGTCTGACCTTTCAATAAGAAACACTCTCTATAACAACATTTTACTTTAATTACCAAGTTTTATTTGGAATCGATATTTTCTGGTCTTAGATTGAAAATTATATTCGACTAAATGTGATATTTACAAAACTACTGGTTCATTTGGACTTTGAAACTAGGCCTCCGAAGCATTATAGCAGCCTATCTAGACAGTACAATGTATAATTTGTCAAAGCAACATAGTTATTTAACTTTGCCAAATATACGTTCATTATAGTATGATTTTGAGATATATATAGTTGTTGGGTATTTTTATCTTAAATAAAATCCACTCCTAATTATGCATAAAGACAATATTTTTAACATAATTATTTTTGTATATCATCAACTAATAAAAATCCAAGAATTCTGTTTATAATGTATAGTCTTATAGTTGCCGTCATTGGCAACTTAAGAAGATTTATAAAAGTATTCAAGATATTCGTTTGTGTAATATTACTTTTATATTCATCCGATCATCCTTTATAGTCAAATTTTTATAAGATGAATGTATCGACAACCTTTTAATATATTGATAAATTTTATTTAAACACTAGAGTTATAGATAATCCCGATTAAGCATCTTAACAAAAACTTCTTACTCAAACTTTTGAAAATCTTCGGCACATATTCTCAAACTCTCATTATGTTGATTAGTTAGCCAAACACAGTATGTCACACATCAATCTAAATTGGAGCATGAATTGGGTTGTTTGGTTATTGAGGCTAGTATATATAACTAAATAAGGTAACGATTTAAGTGGTTAATTTCTCCATGTAGTTGGTACTTGGGAATACACACAGAAGCATTTTCAGTATTTGTATCAAAAGTGTCTTAACATAAACACTTAATCATTTCTTCAGATTAGGGGTGTGCAAAAACCGATTTAACCAATAAACCGAACCAAAAAAAACACTATTGGTTTATTGATATTGGGTTATTGGGCTAACGGTTTTTAAACGGTTTTGTAAAATTTTTTATTGGGTTATTGGTTCGGTTTCCGGTTTTATAATTTTTGTTAATGGTTAAACCGATAACCCAATAAGACTATACTAAATTTACTAGTCTTATTGTTAATGGTTAAATGATTGTTACTTTCACACTTTTTGTTAATGGTTAAACGATTGTTACTTTCACATTTTTTCCTTTGAATGTGTCTAGTGTCTAAACTTGCAAGAAAAATG
>JAJOOH010004186.1:0-36512 GCA_029582605.1 Solanum gracilifrons
AGAATTTTATAATTATGAATTATCTTTTAGAGAATATATTTATGTTATTTTTATTTCAAATATGTATTAATATAACCGATAATTCACTCGTAAAGCATGGATTATATTATAGAGTTGCAGAGGATGATTTTACAATTCAAATATGTGTTAGCATAATTATAATTCGAATCAATTAATATCTTATTGATTTAATTAGTGATTAATATGTAATAATTGTCAAGTTTAAAAATTCAATCCGTTCAATAAACTTCACGCGCTAGAGAGCATGTCCATAGCACTCGCTTTCTTTATTGGTGCAATAACGTCAATCAATCATATCCAAGTAATATAATTGGTGCGTGACATACACTTGCTCGTTAGATGGAGAAGTCAACCTTTTTGGGTTTAAAAAGAACAAAGTGAAATGTCAAAAATAACGGCCGTTAACACCGCCAATAATTACGCGCGAACGTCTACGTTAAGGTTACGGCGTACACGTATATAATATAAATACGCGTATTTGACTATTCGCGATAGTGAATAATGATTTTTGAAGCTCATTTAAGAACGATTTTTTTAAAAGTCCGATCGAGTATGCATACCCGTCAATCCGCAAAACTTGATCGAGTTGGATTGAGTCGGTCTATATTGATAACTTTACTGATCAGCAGACAATTCCTTAAAAAGATTTCACAATTTCATAAAGTTATTAAGTTTGAATGTTATGAGAAAAACATATGTCAAATGACGGAATAGAAAGATCGACACTTTTTTCTTTTTAATTTGTTTATAATGTGATACATAAATAATAAAAGTATTAATTCTAGATGTTTTTTTTCCTTTGTTTAAAAATGAATCTTACTTAGTTTACTATATTAAGTAACTCCATAAATCTAACCTATTAAGGTATATATTTGTGACCGAAAATTCTAAGGATATTTTATATCATTATACACATTTTCGTTTTAGAATAATTATTTTTTAACTAAGACATGGAGTATAAATTAAAAATGAATGGAGTATGATTTCTTTTGTATAAAATTGACTTTGAATGAACTTAAATTAAAAAAAAACACCATCCAAGAAGATTTTATATATCCGATCAAAAATACTTAAGAAAATATATTTGTTACTTATTATTGTTGTTATGTAATAAAGGAACAATATAAGTTGTGAATCCAACTAAATCTAATAATTTAAGTACATATCTTACATATAATATATCAAAATTATTGGTTTCATCATCAAACTATTATCGGCCTTAAAAATACTCTTTTACTTAACTAATTGAACTTAAATACCCCCTCCCCACAATCTTGTAATAATAATGAAATACACCCTAAATTTTCGTCAAGTTTAGAGGTGTTTTCAACACTTCTCTCGATTTTTTATTAAAAGTTTTTTGCTCCTACAGAGTTTGAAACAACTTGCAGACCGAAAGTGTATCAGGACGAATATAAGTTTAGTTAATCAAGTAGAAAAGTGTTTTTAAGATTATCAATAATTTAGGGATGAAACTTATAATTTGTGTCAAGTTGAGAGGCGTTTCCAATACTTCTCTATTTCTATATATAATAATAATTTAATGCTAAAATCATTATTTTACTATTAATAAGATAATTTATACTCATACAAATTCTATAACTTTACATCAAGTTAAACTATATCATAAATTTCAAATTTTGAATCCGCTCGAAATTCGAAAGCGGTGAGAAACGTATGGGACCCGTGTGAAAATGAGAAAGAGAAATAGGTGTGTAGATTGACTGATTGGTTTTTATAAAAAGTTAAAAAAGAAAGGTACAGCTAGCAATGAGTAAGAGGCTCACCTCACCTACTTGCACCTTCTTCTTCATCATTTTATAAACTCATTCCAATAATAAACTCTTTTTTCATTTTCTCTATTATTCTTTCTCTTCAAAGGTACATCAAAAAAAAAAAATTCTATTTTTGATTTTTTTTTTTGTTGTTGTTTGTTGTACTATTGAGTGTCTTTAGGAGTGAGTGTTCGAGTCAGTTTGCGTGTAGTTTTTGTTGATTCTCATCAATACATATATCGTGTTAATTACTTGAGTGTGGTGTTTTTGGCCATGTTTGGTGTGCGAGTCAGTTTGCGTGCATTTTCATTATTTCATAAGGTGAAGTATACACTTTTTTTTTTTTGGTTCAAGTAAAAATGATAGTTGAAAATTGAAGTTTGTATTTGACAAATACAAATTGGAGTTTTTGAATTTTGGCTATGAAAAATGAAATTTGAAAATTGCAGTTTGTAATTTGGGGACGAATATAAATTGGAGTTGTTTTTTTGAATTTTTGTCAGTTATTGGAAAGGAGTAAATGTAAAAGCAGCAAATTTCTGAATTTTTCGAAATTTTATGGCCAAACATGATTTCTGGAGTCTATGAGTTTTATTTTTAGAGTTATGGTATTCGGGTCAGATTTTGCGCAATTTGAGTTACTTTTTAGTTGCAATTGCTGTTTTTTTTTCACTTTTGCGGAGTGAGTGTTCGAGTCAATTTGCACGCAATTTTATTACTGTTCAGTTTTTGGCTCTGTAATTCTCTACATGAATTTTTGCTTTTTAGTCTTCAATTTGCGTTGTATTGATGTTTTTCTGACATTTTTTTCTTGATATTTCAGGGTAAAAAGCTATTTATTTGAGTGAATTTTTGACAAATTTGGAGAATTTGACTACTTTTTTTCTGCATTTCTCAAGAGGTATGCTTTTGAATTATTGCATTTGTATTTTCACATATTTTTTTCGATTTATTCAAATTACTAAAGTGTGACAATGACGTGTTTGAGCTGCGGAATCAGTCCTTTTTGGATTCAGTGTGAACGTGGGATGCTTTGATTTTTGAATTATAGCATTTGTGTTTTCACATATTTTTTTTCAAATATTATTCAAATTACTAAAGTGTGATGACGATGGGTTTGAGCTGCGGAACCAGTCACTCAAGTCTCTTTTTGGATCCTGTGTGAATGCGGGATGCTATGATTGTTCAAATTACTAAACCTGTCGGTTCAACTATAAAGTGTTTGTGGCCCCATCTGTTTTCTCAAAATTTTTTAATTTTTTTTTTCTGATTGACAAGAATCCAAAAAGAATTTCAACTTTTTCTGCTAAAATGGGCCATAAAAACCCCTTTGTGCTGGCAAGCATCATTATGACAACATTGCTCCAGCTTGAAGATTATGTTGGGAGGTGGTGGTGGGGTGGCCCACACCCTTCACCTCATGATTACGCATATATGTATACACTTTTTCTGTTTCAATTTATGTGACGGTGTTTGACTGAACAATGGACACGGAGTTTGAGTTTATTTAACAAAGAAAGAATGATTTTTTGAAATTTATGGTATTAAACATCAACATGATGTAATGTGGCTATAAAGATGTGCTAATAATTCTTTTGAAATTAACTAATAAGGAAACAATGCCACATAAGATGGATTTACGTTTTTGGGAGAGTCGAGGATATTCTCTTTCTGACCATGATTTTCTAAGATATTTTGAAGTTTATGGTATTAAACATCGAAATGACGTTATGTTGCTATAAAAATGTGCTATCAATTCTTATGAGACAGACTAATAAGGAAACAACGCCACATAAAATGGAACAGAGGGAGAGTGTGCACGTGTGTATGTATATTATGTTGCATTTTTAGGAGAGTCAAGGATATTCTTTTTTTGACCACGATTTTCTATGATATTTTGAATTATTAATTATTGCGACTTATAGTACTTCTTGTATTGTTTCTAAATATGTAAATTTTATTTCTTTAAAACTTCGAAGATTCTATATCCAAATTCACATCGAAAATTAGGTAGTTTGATGCTCTCTCTGTGTATGTATATATATTCAAGTTTCGTCTTTGTTGCATTGAAATGTAGATGAATTTTCTATCTGTACGTTCATAATTCATTGTATTGTTTTTGATATTTTACAGGTAAAAAGTTTAGTTTAGTAGAAAAAGAGAATATTTAGCATGGGTTCGGATTTCGTGGATGAGATAGATTGTAGCAGCTTCTTTGACCATATGGAAGATTTGATTGAGTTTTCCCCAGAGAATGAGTGTGGTGGCCTTGACGCTGTTGATTGTAAGGATTTTCCAAGCATTTGGAACGATCCCTTGCCTGATTCCGACCCTCTTTTCTCCGGCAGTTACAGCAATTCAGCTTCAGACTTCTCGGCGGAGCTCTCAGTTCCGGTGAGTACAGTCTGCAGCAACTAAACTTCACTGTGATTTTCTTAAATTTGCATCATCATGATTTTGGGATTTTTCGGATATTAATGTGGTAGTAATCAGAATTACGAAAATTATGCATTATAATTGTAAGTAATTGTCGTGGGACGTGTTGTATTCGAATGTCTTTATTGTGTGATTGGTTGCTATCTTTTTTAAGTATTTGACTACGAAAACAACCTCTCTGCATCCATGAGGCAGGGGTAAGGTCTGCGTACTTGTTGGTTGTCGGTGTCAACTTTTAAAAGTGATTTTTTCTAATGATGGTGGTGTCCGGCCATGCCACGTCATCTTAAAAGCATGGTAAGGTAGGTAGGATTTTAAATTTTCTGTTCAAAAACTTGTTTCAGGTATACAGTCAGTTCAATCATTTGGGAGATTTAAGAATTCGATAAAATTGTCCACACATTCTACTGATAACAATTTGTTGATAAGTTTTTAGCTGAAATTTCACTTTCAAATTCAATCTGTATGATGTAAGAGCATTTACAATTAGGTGGGGTAAAGGGGTGCCAGCCTTATTTAAAGTCACTTAAAACCTTCGTTGGATCGTTGCACCCATGTTGGATCCACTAACACTGAATAACTTTTGGATGATTCGACACCCACTCGGGTGGATACTTTGTTTCTCTATTTAATGCCCATAAGGATGTTGTCCTCCATGGTAGGTAAAATCATATAAAAAAAATTTCCTTCCATTTCCACTTGTATTGGTTGTTGTTTTGACTTTTGAGGGTCCGGCATAATAAATGAGGAGGTACTAATTTGCAATAGTAAGCCACACATTGAACTAACTTTCTCTTGTGGGATTATATTGGGTATGTTGTTATCAATTGTGTGTTGTTTAGCACTATGTTACTTGGACCTTTGGAAATGCTGCTCCACCCGTGTCAGATCCTCCAACAATGCATTAATTTTTGTAAGATACGACATGGTGCAGCAACATTATTGGATGATTTGAGCAACATATGTTTTGCTTACTAATCTGGCTTAGACGTTAAAGACATGAATCCATACATTTTCTTTCAATTAATTACTATTGTAGTTTCTAATTTTGTGATGTTTGTGTTTGTTCATATATAACTTTTATAAACTCTAATCATATGATTCTCTCTTTTGTTTTTGTAGTACGAGGATATCGTTCAACTCGAGTGGCTTTCAACGTTCGTGGAGGATTCCTTCTCTTGTGGGGGTTTGACACTGGGAAAAGAACATTGTTCTGTCAAAAAGGAGTCATCTGATAGCAAATTCCTGACCTCAAGTCCTGTTTCTGTACTTGAGAGTAGCAGCAGCAGCAGCAGCTCATCCACATCAAGCTCGGGACCGGGGAAAACACTCCCTCCTCTTAGTCCATGCACCCGTGGTCCACAACGTGCTCGGACTAAACGTCCTCGTCCTACAACTTTTAATCCCCGGCCAGTAAATCATCTCATGTTTCCAACATCAGTAATTCCCCAGCAATTTGTTGCTCCTGGAGTTAACTCATTGGACTCTGAGAATTTCGCCGAGTCTCCCATGAAGAAGAAAAAGAAAATCAAGTTGTCAGTTCCTCTAGCTCCAACCGAGACGAATCAGGATAATTACCAGCCCGCGCCACAAGCAGTTAGGAAATGCTTGCATTGCGAGATAACAAAGACGCCTCAATGGAGAGCCGGTCCAATGGGACCAAAAACCCTCTGTAACGCCTGTGGTGTTCGCTACAAGAAAGGCAGGCTCTACCCTGAGTACCGTCCTGCTGCAAGTCCCACATTCGTTCCATCCTTGCACTCTAACTCTCACAAGAAGGTTCTGGAAATGAGAAGCAACGGCTTCCCTGAGGAGGAAACACATTACAAGCAGGCCAAGCCTAGACGAGCCCACTCCCTTATCATTGGCCAAGCTGAAAACAACACCACAGCTAGTACTACTCCAACCGCGCAATCAGATCTCAACCCCGAGTAACAAAATCATCATAGGAACAGACAGAGCAGACACCAGTTTTTCCTAGTCCTCATTTTTTTCAGGTCTCTAGTATTATTTACTTACTGTTTTTTCATTGCTTTGTTCATTGGTTCTTTGTACAAAGATGTAGGGGGGGAGGGGGTGGGAGGGTATAGTAAAGAAGTAGATGACATATTTTAGTTGGTAGCTAGGGTTAAGAGATGAAAATGGAGTCAGGCTAGGCAGCTATAGTGTTATTTAAGACTAGATTTGGAGTCTTTATAAGTGTTAGTGATCTTTTTGTTAGACTTGTGGCCTTCCTTTTTTCTCATCTTTTTGATGGGGAATTCTTTTTGCAGTTACTATGATTGTTTTTACAATATTCTATTCTTGAATGAGTAATGGTTTCAAGTAAGTCTTTCCCTCCCAACAACTTTTGGTTCTTTTGGTCCTGCGGATCATTTTCTTCTGTTCAAATTGTAAGTGTATATAAGAGATCATCTCCTCGAGATGAAGTTTTTTATTTGGAGTTGGAGATATGTGACACAAAAATACTTGAGTAAATTTTCATAAACACCCTTATAATCTTGGATAATATTACATGGTATATATAAGAAATTTAGTAGTAGTATTTTGTTTTGAGTAATTGGTAAAAAAAATATATATCTAAACTACAATTTTTTTCGTGAGTTTCATGTCTCAACAATTTATTGTTTTTCTTATTTTTCCTAAATTATTGATGGTCATGAAGTTCGAATTTGTGAATTTGATTACTTTTCGTGTATATTATTATTATTATTACATGCTGTTTTTTGAATTGAAATTTGGTGCATCCATAAAAAACATACTGGTGGTAATCAATACTCACCATATTCGCCAGGACAAATGACTTTTCTTTAGTCATTTCAAGATTGTGAAACTCGACTAATGAATTTGATCGTTTTTTTTATGTACTTGTTGATATTCTTGAATACTGACAATTGACTTGTTTGACTTGAAATTTGATGTGTACATCAAAAATTTATGGTGATACATACCATGTTCGCTATAAACTAATGTTGTTCATTTAGTAATTTTATGATCATGAAACTCGAATTATTAATTTGATTACTTTTCATGTGTATTAATACATGCCAATTTTCCTAAATATTGTTGACAAATTTTGTTTGGCCTAAAATATGGTGTGTCCATAAAAATGTCATGTGATCAATATCACCATGTTTGACATAAATAACCTCGTTCATTTAGTAATTTTGTTGTCATAAAATCCAAACCCATGAATTTGAATATTTGATCATTCATCGTTTGTATTAGTATGTGTGAATTTTTTAAAATATTGTGGACAAACTCTATTTGGGCTTAAACTTTTGTGTGTTTATCAAAAATGTCGTGGTGATCAATACTAACCATGTTTGTCAAGACAAACTTTGTTCATTTAGTCATTTCATGGTCATGAATTAGATTACTTTTTGTGTTTATTAATATATGCTGATTTTTCTAGATATTGTTGACTGACTATGTTTGACCTGTAATTTGGTGCGTCCATCGAAAATGTCCTTGTGATCAATATTTATCATTTTCCATGATTAACAGCGTCCATTTAGTTATTTCATGGTCATCAAACCTGAATGTATGAAGTTGATTACTTTTTCGTGCGTATTTGTACATATGATTTTTCTAAATATTACTGATCGATAATGTTTGGCTTACAATTTACAGAAATGTATTGGTGATCACTACTCACTATATTCACCACGACTAACGACATTCATTTAGTCATTTCATGGTCATAAAATTTGAATTCATGGATTGATTACTTATCATGTGTAATTGTACATGCTTATTTTCTTGAATAATGTTTTCAGACTTTGTTTGGCCTGAAATTTGGTGTATTTGACGAAAATATCTTGGTGATCAATACTAACCATGTTAGCCATGACTAACGTCATTCATTTAGTCATTTACAACCATGAAACTCGAATTTATAAATTTGATTACTTTTTGTGTGTATTAGTACATATTGATTTTTCTGAATATTGTTGGTCGACTCTGTTTGACCTAAAATTTGGCGTGTCTGTAAAAATGACATAATTTTCGAGGTAAAGGGGGCAAGATCTTTAGTTCTTTTCTGAAATCAAAACAAAAAATATACATCATATTTTCCATGACTTACAACGTTTATTTAGTCATTTCATTGTCATGGATCACCAATTCATGAATTTGAATACTTTTTGTGTGTATACTACATGCTGATATTTTTGAATATTATTGACAGACTTTGTTTGTTCTGAAAGTTTTGTGTCCATCTAAAATGTCCTGGTGATCAATATTTACCATTTTTTTTTATGACTTTCATTTAGTCATTTGATGGTCATGAAATCCAAATTCGTAAATTTGATTAATTTTCGTGTGTATAGTAAGTTTTGATTTTCCTAAATATTAACAGAAATCGTTTGGCTTGAAATTGGTGTATCCGTCAAAAATGTTTTGGTGGTTAATACTACCATGTTTGCCATGACAAACGTCGTTCATTTAGTCATTTTATCGTCATATAACTCAAATTCCTCAATTTGATTATTTTTCGTATATATTAGTACATGTCGATTTTCCTGAATATTGTTGATAGACTCTGATTGACTTAAAATTTGATATGGCCATCGAGAATGTCCTAATGATCAATACTCAGCCATATTCGTCATAAATAACATCATTCATTTAGTCACTTTATGATTACAGAACCAAATTCATAAATTTGATTACTCTTCATGTGTATTAATACACTAGTCCTGGACACGTGCTTTGCACGTGAGTCCTGTGAAAGGTATGAATTACTGTCAAAATCACATTTTAATCAGTATCACAAGCTATTCAAAAAATAATAATTTAAAATAGATGAACAATCAATGTATTCAAATAACTTATGTCAAATGATTAGGCATTTGATGAACCTGCAAAATTTAGTTTGGTAACTAAAATAATGAGTTACATTTTTATGTTATTAGGTCCAAACATATGATATATTAGCATGTGCAAAAATGAATAACAAAAATGATTAATGGTTCTCATTTAAATGCACAATAAGAAAATTTCTACATATACCTTAAATTGATATCTATACTTCAAGTCCAACACCCATACAATTCTAAATGCTTCATGGAAGAAAAATTCTATAATGGAGAAAGAAAGCAAGAACGAAAAGTTGAGGATATTGCAAAGAAAGTCTTCATGCCCTGAAAAGAAAACTTTGTTATTGTTAGAGATACCATATCAACATAAGACTGTTCACTGTTTAATACTACACTTGTATTAAATCTACTCTCTCTTTTTCCGCTGCTATTTTTTCTTCTTGATTATCAATTTCAGCATTTTTTTGGTTATCCTCACTTGCAATTTCTAACTATCTTATCTTCTCATGTTGAATTATGCAATTTCCTTAATTCAATTTCCTATTGTGAGCTTCCCACTTTGTAAGTTGGTTCTTAAATAGCATTAGAAAATGACCTTTAGATACAAATTTTAATTCTGAAATTGATTTCTACATTAAAGTGATGAATGACTTTCCATTTCATAACTTTTCAAATTCTTCCATTATGAGATTTATGATTACGATTAAAAGCAATATAAATGTACTCATTTATCAAGAAAATGATAATTTAATCATTAAAGGGATTAAGGACTTCAAATTCTACCATTATGTAATTAAAATATTTATATTTAATCAAATTTTAATTTAGTAGAGGTGCAAAATGGTAATTCAACTTTTCACTTTGAAGCTTCCCACCTATGTATATGATGTTAATCTTTCTGAATATTGTTGACTTACTCCATTTGGCTTGAAATTTGGTATATCCATAAAAAATGTTTGTGTGATCAATACTTCCCATGTTTGTCATGACTAGCATCATTCATTTAGTCATTTCATGGTCATAAAACCCAAATTCATGAATTTGATTACCTTTCGTGTGTATAATTTAGGTCAACTTGGCATCAAGGAGTGTTTTAATACAAAGAGAGTGACAATTGAGATATGAAACTCACAAAAAGGTAATAGTTCGGGTAGGTCACAATAAAACAATGAATATTGAGGTTTGAAGCTTGCAAAAAAAGTGGTCGTTTCAATGTGTTTTTTACTATTCATTTAAAGGATTTGAAACAAAGAATGATGAGTACAGCTAGTTACTCTACATGAAACCTTGAGTTTCATTAAACCTGCTATTCAACAGCTTTGTCAAAACACAACCAGAAAGCTAAAAGTAAGTTAGAAATGAAAATCATAGACACAAAAAAGGGAGAAGTTAACACAGATATTCTTGAAAAAGCCATATATAAACATTATGTATAGTTATAACAATATAATGTTAGTTAACTGTACAAAAAAAACACAAACATTAATATGTATGCTCTTATGCATCAATTTCATTCTGCAATAGCAAACTGATCAACCAACCTGAAACAAGTGGATACCAAAGAAAGCCATATCAAGTTGGTGTTTACACCAGAAAGCAATTAATCCATTAAATTGTACAACAATAACAACAAAAAAACACAGTGCAATCACACAAGTGGTTTTGGAGAGGGTAGGATGTACGCAGACCTTACTCCTGCCTTTGTGAGGTAGGAGGTTGTTTCCACTAGACCCTCGGCTCAAAAGAAAGTAATTGAAGCAAGTATCAAGAAAATATGACAGCAAAATACAAAGCAAATGAAGCAACATATAATGATACCCATTGCAGAATCCAATATACTGTGTGAGACAAATTATTTATACTTAATGAGGATCTATATAGGTCGATCTCTCCAAAAAACGTTATGGTAACCGTATTGGATCCTCCAGAATTGCACTACTTTCGGAGGATCTGGCACGCACTTGGTTACATTTTTGAAGAGTCCAAGCAACATAGATGAGGATCACACAAGATTTCCAATCAATACAAATTTGAAATGAGGTACTTTCATGGGACGGTAGCAAAAGCAGTCAATGATGAACCTTTGAGCATGTGACTATGTACTCCAACCATTTAAGGCCTAACTAGCACCAACTTATAAAACCAGGAAGCCAGCCAGAGTACAAAGTAAGTGTTATCAAGTACTCCCTCCATTTCAATTTGTGTATTTGGTTTTGACTTGACATAGAATTTAAGAAAGTAAAAGAGTTTTGAATCTTGTGGTCTCAAACTAAAGATGTGTAGAGTGTACTAAAACACATTGTAATCTTGTGGTCTAAACATGTCATTTGAAAGTTATAATAAAAGAGTTGTCAAAAAGGAAAGAGACATTCCTTTGAAACAGACTACAAAGGAAAGTAAGACAAACAAATTGAAACGGAGGCAGTATCAAACATTGTAGAACCAGGTTACTGCATGCCGAGTTTGGATAGCTTTAGGAACCTAGGTACATTTTGGGGAAAATACATCATTGGCTTTTACCTGAATTGAAAGAATGATCTTTGAACAAAAAGAACTTTTACCCATAATCAACGCCAGTACTGGGCCCAACGGTGAATGGTCTCAACCATTTGCGGAAATAATGCACTAACACTTTCGTTGATAAGATCCTGAAAGAAGTGAATGCATTCCTCATCGTCCAAGTCTAACCGAAACTTCTCTTGAAGCTAATAAAGATAAAAAGTTATATCAGAAGAGGGAAATATGAGGAGAGATCTAAACGAACATGAAAGTCGTAAAATAGGTAAGAAAATAGATAAATAAGGCAACCTTAAGAATGCCCTTCTCGGGATCAGAAGCTATGTCAGGAATATTGGAACCGGCCATCAAATGGAACAAATTTAATATGAGGTTGCTTGATTTTCGTAGAATGTTGTATGCTTCACAACAATAGGATTTGAACCTGGTGTAGTATTGACTGCAAGAAAATAAGAGGAACAATTTAACATTGCTCTTGGAGCTTCATCAAACACATATCCATACAGATGATTTTTTGAATGAAAACTCCCAAATCAAGAGGAGCTATGACAAAACTTGGTTAGAATCTTGAGATAGGTCACTTCAAAGCAAATATTAGATGACTTTCATACAGGTACCTTTCTGCTCCACCCATAGCTTCAACCATTTCTTTGCAAAGTTTCATTGGCGGTGGAAAGGGCTTAGGATCTCGACCTAAAATGAAACCAAAATCAACATGGAAAAGACGCCCATCATCTCTTAGAAGAAGATTGTCAAGATGCCTGCGTATGAAAAAACATGATTATTAAACATAATTCAGTTTCAAAAAAATAATATATCACTTCAAATAACCTTGATGGTGGATGTTAGAGAACCAATGACGTCAAACTTGATTGCTGATTTCAGTTTTAATTATTAGAAGTTTCATAAAAACTGTTATTTGCCTCCGAAGAAACACATATCTACAGTTACAGTAGTTATATTCTCTAAACTTGACAGTGATCGACTTGGTAGCAATCTACTTAACTTATTCACTTAAGGATTTTAAGATTATCATAAATCCTGCACACATTATCTAGAACTTACAAGGACACTTCAATAGTGGAAAGATAAAGAAAGAGTGAAGCAAGTTACAGCAAGTCACCTGTCCCCAATGCCCAATATGTATGTGATGACGGAGTAACCAGCACAGCTTTTTATAAATGTCTCAAGACATGTCGAAGTAATACCAAATGGTCCATTCTCATCAGGATGAAACTTCTGCAGGTAGCTTACAATACTTCGATGCTCTGATATAATCTGATAAAACAAATTAAGGGTAGACTTAGTTGCTATTTAATATAATATTTGTATGCAGAAACTTCTTAATAAAAAAAGATTAAATCGAAAATATATGAGAACATCTAGAATTCCAGTAAAATGTCGTCAAAATGAAAAGTACAAGACAATCAACTTAAAGTAGTATTTGACACACATTGGCATTACGGGGGTGCTGCAGCACAATGTGCTTGAAGCTTTAGATTTAAAAAGGATCCAAGACAATAATAGAAGTAATTCATCTTAAATGCAGATGTTTGAGAGTAGCCCCTTAATGGTTTTATTGACATTATAGATCAAATACCTGTGCTAACGGTTTAGATGGGATAAATTCCAACATGCCCTCGTCATGTCCAGTTGCCAATACTCTGTATGGAGTCAAATGCAAATCAAGATTCTCCAATTTGAGCAATCGGTCCATAAGTGACACCATTTGGACAACCTGAATAACTAGAAGTCAGTACATTCTTTATCTCTCGGAAATTTTCTTTTACGGTAAAAGCCTACAATAATTAGTTGGCTCCCTCATGAATTTGAAACTAATTCTGACCCTATAACCAATAGGAAAGGCATGCCTGTATCTGTCAATCCCATTTCTTTCTCATGTGAGAAAGTCAGGATAAGAATACCCCTCTTGTTCCCTCAGCGAAGACAAACCAAAACATAATTCAGAACAAACCCATTGTTTCAAAATGGTTACAGCAAAAGCAATCTAAATTATTGAGCATATACCAGCTGGTCTTGTCGAAGATCGTCTCCTTTCTTAAATATGATCTTGCAACATCCACCATTTGCTGTTCTAAATGTCAACCGCAATGGATGCAATGCACTTTTAAATATTGAAGACTCTGATGGGATGATCCCAGTGATCAACATATCAGGGGCAAGAGGAGATCGTATTGGCTACAAAAAATCAATAATCAACATATTGTGATTTCGGAAATTTAAATGCAATATGCATATATTATAGAAGCTACTACTTTGATGTCAAGTAGACCCATTGAACAATGTAATTACCTCGTCAAAGTAAGTGAGCTCACTAAGGAGGCCAGAAAGAAGCTGCCTAAGCTTTTCAATTTTCTTTTGTGTGCCACCGCGAACATTTCTTACATCCCTCATTATAGAGCATAACTGAGCAGTCAATTCAGTCTGGCGCACCAAGCTCTGCCACAACTTATAGCCATCTTCATCTCCACTTGCACCAGCTCCTAACTATTATTATGTAGATGTAGTCAATAACCAGAAAAAATCTTTTAAGAGTAACTTTTTTGTTTTTGATAAGCCAAAAGTATTTGTTAATAACACCAAGTCGGTGTCATAAAAAATGTACAAGGTGTGCATGTGATTCGGCTTGAGTCATACACCGTCTTCCACCTCCATACAACATGGTATTTTCTCCTTAATCCAAAAACACAAGTAAAATAAAATAAAAAGATCTTATAATGCTTCCTACATCATTCCCACTATCTATGTGTGTATAAACATATGTATGTATGTGTATGATATCATATATACTCCGTCCGTTTCATTTTATATGATGGTTTTTGACCGAGCACGGTGTTTAATGAAGTAAAAGAAACTTTTAGCACATGTCTGGCATTTGATAAAGAAAGAGAGACTTCAACAAGTGATGACATTTCTATGGCTGTAAGAGAATGTCAATAAAGATAGAATGAAAAGTTTTTAAGTTGAAGAATTCCCAAATACATAACGTCCTTTTTTTTCTGCAACAAACTATAAAGGGAAGAGTGTCATATAATTTGGAATAGAGGAAGTAATGTATAACATAGACTATATAATATGTACATATTTCTGGTGAAATGGCATAACCAAAGAAGTTTTTAAAACTAGCACCTCACTCTATTCAGACTTCTTATTAAAATATAATTATCCATATTCAGACAATTATCGCAATAAGATAATAGCATATATGAGAAATAATGACAGATATCCCACCTTCAACATACTTTCTTCCAGAATTTCATAGGTACAATAAAAGCGCTTTGCATATGCTGGATCATGAAGTTCCACTGCTACAAACCATCGGAGAAAGCTTGCCAACTCAACATTCCTTAATGCTGCGAGGGAAAAAAAATGAAATCGTTACCTGTTGTCTATTGGTAAGCTATGCATCACTTTGCACCTAGAAAACTTTGATGTATATTACAGCAAGCGTACAACGTTGCACAAGGAAATGAGAAAGGCGAGATTTGTCAGAGCGCTCAAAACGAAGAGCTTGAACCAACTGAAGGAGGTAGCACTGAAGCTCTTCATCATCAGCTTTTTCAAGAACACTAACGGCATAGGCACGAACCTGTCACAGCATTTCAAATTAGGACTCTTTCAAATCAGAATATGATGTGAAAATTACATAAATGATCGATCTAAATCAAGCTGCAATAAGCAAAGTAGAGTCACATTTTACTACCAAGGGTGAGCAATTTTATCAAGGACTAACAGCCTAATTTGTTCTCGCTAAACAGTTTCTTTCCCTATGGTACTCCATACTCATAGCCACCTGTGAGAGGGTTCCTGAGAACCTTGACTTAGACGGCAGCACAAAGCAGCAAAGGTCAAGTATTTCTCTCCAAATAAATCTTCTCTCAAGCATTTCTGGAACTATATTTCTTGGACAATATTTCTTATTAGTAACTACTTTGGACTTCACATGATGAAAACAATTTTCCTATACATTTACAACTTCAAGTATCAGTGCTTAACTATTACCTCTTCACTCTCAAAAACAGGAGATAGAAGTTCCAGTGCATCACATAGGTCAATTGATTCCCACTTGTGCATCAGTTCTAAGGCTTGCTTTGCTTCCTGCATAAAATTCAAAAAAAAAAAAATCTTGAACTTGATTTAACTTGGTTCAGTAAAGCAAATATCCAAGGTATAAAAAACTAAGAAGATATATATATATATATATATATATAACGATGCCTCGACCAGAAGAGGTCAATTAAGACGATGCATATCATGAAGTACAGTCTACAGATGATGGTATCTCCTCCTTAAGACTGTACATCGGGCATACAAGCTCAAACAACTTGCTTTCAGGAGATGTCTTCTGAGATATTCTTTCAGGAGAAGAAGTACTGAAATAATGTAGACAGTTTGCAGTTGGTGTTCAATGAGCCAAGAATCTATCTGAAGTATGTCTTTTTTATATTTCAATATTTATGTCTATTGATGGTTAACTCCACCAACATGAAAGTACGGTTCTAAAAACCTGAATGAATGAGGGTTGTGGTCAGAGGAGGGACGGGACCTATGTAGAAAGGTGTGGGTGCACGTGCACCCGTTAACTTCGGAAAAATTATGTAAATATAGTTTTTTTTTTATGGCAGGGAAAACCCGCAGCCGCTACCCTTTGGGTGCGCACAGGGTAAAACCCCGCTCCTATGCAAAAGCTCGCAAACCACATAGGAGAGGTAACCCGCATAGGCAAGCCCGGTGCAACGAGCTCGACCCAGAAAGCAAACCCCTTGCTTTCGCTAGCAAGGGGTTTCAAACTTGAGACCTCCAGCATGGAAGTCCCAAGCCCAAACCACTGGGCCACCCCGAAGGGTAATTATGTAAATATAGTTATATACCTTGAGATATTAATATGTATTGTCTTAGGTACACTGTGACACCAAAGTGAGTTTGGTGAATTAGTTGAAACCGCTACAGAGTACCTCCTGCAACGTTGAAGGTCCTGGGTTCGAATTCCATCAACAGCCTTCCCACTGTTTTTTTTTTCTTTCTGGATTTAGCTTACAAAAGCTTAAAAACACACGGGTAAGGGCGGTTGGATGGTTTTGAACACGTGACCTCATGGTGCAAAGTGCACAAAGAAAACATTGCACTCAAAGTCATTTAATTAATACAAGTACTATGTTTAATAAAATTATCGCACAAAGTGGTATCGCGCAACATGCTTTAACTAACATGTGTTGGTCTTTGATGGTGCACCCATCGTTTTCAAATCTTGGGTTTGCCTCTAGTTGTGGTAGATTAATGTCCAGTGTAAAACAAAATTAAGATGAATCCTGTGAATACTAAAGATATCTCGCATCGAGTGAAATGGATATAGAGAATTCATATAGCCGACCCAACCAGTTTGGGATGGAGGAGTAGTTGACTGATATAAAGTATTTCTGCCACTCCTCTGCTTCCTCCTTATGGAAAGCAGCTCCGATAACGTAAGGTACATAGAAACAAGAAGCAGGAAAAATAAAATTCTATTACTACTTGATCTTTCTTTTCTTCTTTCCTTTTATATTTTATTGGGCTGGTATTATTAAGGATTATTTTGTTCAGCAGCTTCAGCTACTGGGTTCAGAAAGCAGAGAAAGATGAATTACAACAGATGAGGAAAGAGCGGCCCTGTTTTGTACCTGGACATCACTCCACTCGACACATCGGAGAAATTTAGTGAGAGCCCGTTTCTCTAACATCAATGAGAAACGGAATTTCCAAAGCATCTGCCTCTCGTCACCACTCAAATTTCTTGTAGGAGGGTACTTCAAAATTCTTTGTATTGACCTAATAACCATGTAATACACAACTGGTTACATTCCAACAAGGGAATACAGATTTTAAATAAAAAAGAAAAGAAAAAACACAAAAAGAAAAGAAACATAGAATCTGAATATAGAGAAACAATAAAAAGATCAAGGCATCAACAAGAAAAATTACACATTTAATAAAATTGTAATGACAGAAGACCTCAAGATAAAGTTACTGAATTCTGAAAATGCTACACAAATAAGCACAGTAGAAGAAACTAGAGAGGAAACATGGAAAAGAGATTGGAACTTGGAAGAAGAATCTTGCTTCAAAAATGGGGTGGTTAGAATAAGAAAATCAAGGTTCTTTGGTTGCTCAAAGTTATGATTTAGAGTATTTGACTACATAAGGTACCATCGAATATCCACTATTCTGGACTTAACTGAGATGATGCTTCCAAAATGGTGGAGAAAGATACCAATGGGCTAGAAAAGGAAACACAGAGTTTAAGCAAAAAGGTTATAGGAATGGAATAAATACAGAGGATTCATATATAGCCGACTCCAAATTGTGAGACATAGTTGATTGATTGTTTGAAAATGGTAGATATTGGTTTTGCAGCTTACTTTCTTTCTGTAATACTTGGTTTAAGATCTCGGTCAATGATACCACGGTTTAAGCTCCTAGCAAGCTTTAGTTGTTTGTGTTCAGAAGGATTTATTTTTCCCACTTCTGGATCATAGACAGTAACCAGTTCGTTTGTTGAAGCAATAGGAGACGGTAATAAGAAGTTTGCTCCTGATTCCTGCACAATAAAGCAATATAATCAACATGTGGCACTTGATCTTTCGAGTACTATGATATAACACTTTGTTGATTGTCAAGAGTATTACTAAAAAAGAAATTAATGAATACTTGTGGCACCAGTTATTAGGCTAGAAATGTACTTGAACACTTCTAACCAGAAATTAATTGGTAAGTATAGTTTGGTGATAACCAGGTAAGATACCTAGTAAATGAACACTGTCAAAATGTCCTTACATTGTGATCCTGCTGATTTTCTCTCTCATTTTCCCATTTTCCCATTTTACTTAGGATTTAGTCCAAATTTATCGGATGCCATTAAAGGGACAGCGTTAAAGATTACCTACTATGGTCATTAACTATTTTTTTGCTTAATTTTTATCTCTTAGTGGCTATGTATTCTCATCTTTTGTTCTCTGCATAAACAAGGAAGTTCAAGGGAGAAATAAGCTGTACAAAATCTTCTTTAATAACAGTGAGACAAAAGGAGGAAGGTTGGAAATCCAAAAAAAATTGTGATGTACAAATAGGATGATTAGGTAAATCATGAGCCGTAGAGTGAGAATGATGTAGAAAGCATTAAAATTAAATCGTAGAAGAGCTTCTAAAAAAATAAAGTAAAAACAAAAATATCACCACATACTAATAAAGAGATACCTGGAAAACAACTCGATGTTCAAAACTGCAAAAATCAACAACCACATACAAATGAGAACTTCCATTTCGACTATTTTCAGACTCCTTAATTTTGTCCATTGCTTTAAATGCAAGGCGGTCCAGCCAATCAACTCGTTGAATCTGTCCTCTCTCATACTTATTAACCAGCTTCTCCAAACGCTCCAACTCCCCGCGTTCCTCCCTTGGGACCTAATGGAAGCCAACCATGTTGAGTACGTAGAAAAATTTCCTCACCAAGTCTCTTGAGAACAATAAATGGAAACCATACTGTTAAGCTAAAGATCAAAAGAAACCTTTCCAGGTGTTGTTGTATTAATAGATCCATCTGCCTCTTTGCCTGGCCAAAGCCTAAGCTTATGCTTCCCTGTCTTCAACTGTTTTTTCATGTTGAAGAGATGGATGGTAGCCCCACCAATCAATCCTCCACCCTTTCCGCAAGAAACATCCCAAACCTTTAGGCGAAAAAAACAATGTAAGTTAACCAAATCAATCTAATGCAGTTGAACAAGAAAGAACTATTAGGCAAATGTGTGGACACCGGATAACAACCAAAGAAATCTTGATAAAAAAGGCTAACACCCAAACAAATCCGAATGTTGAAATTTATTCAATCTAAAATTTAGTAAAGTTGGTGTTCCTATTTGACGCAATTCAAGAAAGAAACATGAGGTATTCGTGCAGACAAGGCATAACATGTTCATGTAGGTAAAGCGAAGAAACATGAGGTATTCGTGCAGACAGGACATAACAAGTTCATGTAGGTAAAGCAGTGCTTTCCCAAACAAACAAATCTGCACAACACTACAGTCATGAAACAAAGTTAAGAGACAAATATTAAGATGGTTCCTAAAAACAACAACAGATAATTGAATGTTGGATTAAAGAACTTGTAACAAATTGTAAGGCATCATTATAGCTGAAAGGAAGATGATGATAACATTCTCAACTCACTGTAAATGACAACTGTGAGTTCGCAGTCAAGTCTCTATACTTTGTACTCAAAGTAATAAGTTCATTCCAGCAAAACGATGGAGCTCCTGTTTCCAGCCTGCACACAGAAAGATTCTCAATTAAATTACTCGTACAAAAAGTTAGAAACTTAGATTCAGAAATACTGCTCTTTTACATCCAATTTCCACTGTAGTTAAATTGGAAATTTTCAAATATGTTGTCATAAAAGAAACCTTGTTCTCATGGGAAGTCCAAAGGGAGCACCATCTATATATAAAGTACTCTCCACATACAGCTCTGCCTTTCTCTCCTCCGTTGTAGAATCAACATTATCTACACAATTAAGAGGAAACAAAAACTGTAAATTCAGAGGTCAAACAACTATGATAACCAACAACACTGTAAGCCCAGGTTCCCTTTTTCTAAAATCCAGATTTAACAATGATATTTTTGGCTAAAGGAAAATTGGCTAGTGTAGTACTACAATTTAGCTCAAGACCCGAGCGTTAACGATCCGCGAAGCTGAAATTAAGACAATAGGAGACTAGGTTCTAAAACCCTAGTATTGAAAAAGTTAGGTAGTAGTACATTGTTTCTTCACATCTGCATAAATTCTTGGAGGCACAAGTTACAAGGTACCTGGCAGAATAGTCTACAAGCAGCCACGATATCATATTTATCAACAACCAAAAGAACCCATAAACCCCAATGGCTTGAGGGAATAATCAAGCTACCTATTCCCCAAATGCTCTTCTTCTTTTCTTATTCAGCACAGTACTATAATTTAGCTCAAGGACTGAGCCTTAACATCCATGAAGCAAAAATTAAGACAGTATGAGACTCAGGTTTAAAATCCTAACAAGGTAACTGGTATAATATTCTACAAGCAGCCCAGATACCATATTTATCGACAACAACAAAAACCCATAAACCCCTATGGCTTTAGGGAATAATCAAGCTACCTATTCCCCAAATGCTCTTCTTTGTTTCTTTATTCAGCACAGTACTACAATTTAGCTCAAGAATCGAGCTTTAACGATCCATGAAGCTAAAATTATGACAATATGAGACTCGGGTCTAAAATCCTAGCAAGGTAACTGATAGAATAGTCCACAAACAGCCCAGATACCATATTTATCAACAACAGAGAAACCCATAAACCCCAATGGGCTTGAGAAATAATCAGGCAACTGCTAACCTATTCCCCAAATGCTCTTCTTCTTTTCTTAATTCAACATAGTACTACAATTTAGCTCAAGAACTGGACTTTAATGATCCATGAAGATAAAATAAAGACAATATGAGACTAGGGTCTAAAATCTTATTACTGCAAAAAGCTTAGTTCCATTATTTCTTCAAATCTCCCTAAATTCTTGGAGGCACAGCTACAAGGTACCTGGTACAGTCTACAACTGGATACCATATTTATCAACAATAGAAAAAACCATAAACCCCAATGGCTTGAAGGAATAATCAAGCTACTTATTCCCCAAATGCTCTTCTTCCTTTCTTATTCAGCACAGTACTGTAGTGTAGCTCAAGAACTGAGCCTTAACAATCCATGAAGATAATTTTTTATTTTTTTATTTTTAATTCTGATTGATGAAGTAAGATGATATCATTAAAAGCAACAAGAAGATAGAGATTGTACAAAAGAGTGAGATGAGGACAAAAGCAAGCTATACAAACTAAACAAAAAGCTAGGCAAAAACTAAAGAGCTGACAAAGTCCAAAAGATTTGCAGGGCAGTTGGTAGGAGTAAAATTCAGCCAACTAAATAACCAGAAAAGACATCTAGCTTTAAGGAGAGAAATAGGAGTTGATAGCCCATCAAAAGATCTATGATTCCTCTCAGTCCAACAAATCACAAAATGCATGAGGGCATCATTTGCCAGACTTCACTGATGGGGTTGTCAACTAGCTACAGAGACCAGCTTTAAAAAGGATCCTTGATGTTGCGTGGCATGACCCAACTTAGACCAAAGATAGAAAAAAACATACACCAAATGTATGATGCAATAGGGCATTGAAGAAAAAGGTGACCTTTAGATTCAAGCTACCTATTCCCCAACTGCTCTTCTTCTTTTCTTATTCAGTGCAGTACTATAATTTAGCTCAAGAACCAAGCTTTACTATCCAACAACAACAAACACAGTGTAATCCCACAAGTGGGATCTAGGGAGGGTAGAGTGTATGCAAACCTTACCCCTCCCCACGTTGGGAGGTAGAGAGGTCGTTTCCGGTAGACCCTAAGCTCAAGGGAACTTTAACGACCCATGAAGCTAAAATTAAGACAATATGAGACTGAGGTCTAAAATGCTAGCAAGGTAACTGATAGAATAGTCTACAAGAACCCCAAATACCATATTTATCTACAACAACAAAACTCCAAAAAACCCATATCAACAACATTTAGCTCAAGAACCAAGCTTTAACGGTCCATGAAGCTAAAATTACGACAATATGAGATATGGGTCTAAAATCCTAGCAAGGGTAACTGGTATAATAGTCTACAAGAACCCCAAATACCATATTTATCAAACAACAACAAACACCCATAAACCCCACAACAACAACATTTAGCTCAAGAACCAAGCTTTAACGGCCCATGAATCTAAATTTAAGACAATAAGAGACTTGGGTCTAAAATCCTAGCAAGGGTAACTGGTATAATAGTCTGCAACCAACCCAGACACCATATTTATCAACAACAATAACATTTAGCTCAAGAACCCCAGCTTTAACGACCCATGAAGCTAAAACTAAGACAATATAAGACTAGGATCTAAAATCTTATTACTGCAAAATATTTAGTTCCATTATTTCTTCAGAACTCCCTAAATTCTTGGAGGCACAGCTACAAGGAACCTGGTACAGTCTACAACTGGATACCATAGTTATCAACAATAGAAAAAACCATAAACCCCAATAGCTTGAAGGAATAATCAAGCTACTTATTCCTCAAATGCTCTTCTTCCCTTCTTATTCAGCATAGTACTATAAGTTTAGCTCAAGAACTGAGCCTTAACAATCCATGAAGATATTTTTTTATTTTTTTATTTTTAATTTAGTTTGATTAAGTAAGATGATATCATTAAAAGCATCAAGAAGATGGAGATTGTACAAAAGAGTGAGCTCAGAGGACAAAAGCCAGCTATACAAACTAAATAAAAAGCTAGGCAAAAACTGAAGAGCTGACAAAGTCCAAAAGATTTACAGGGCAGTTGGTAGGAGTAAAATTCAGCCAACTAAATAACCAGAAAAGACATCTAGCTTTAAGGAGAGAAATAGGAGTTGATAGCCCATCAAAAGATATGTGATTCCTCTCTGTCCAAACAAATCACAAAATGCATGAGGGCATCATTTGCCAGACTTTACTGATGGGGTTGTCAACTAGCTACAGGGACCAGCTTTCAAAAGCATCCTTGATGTTGTGTGGCATGACCCAACTTAGACCAAAGATAGCAAAAAACATACACCAAATGTCTGATGCAATAGGGCAGTGAAGAAAAAGGTGTCCGTTATATTCAAGCTACCTATTCCCCAACTCCTCTTCTTTTTTCCTATTCAGCACAGTACTATAATTTAGCTCAAGAAACAAGCTTTGCATATCCACCAAAAACAAACACAGTGTAATCCCACAAATGGGGTCTAGGGAGGGTAGAGTGTATGCAAGCCTTACCCCTCCCACCGTGGGAGGTACAGAGTTCGTTTCCAGTAAACCCTCAGCTCAAGGGAGCGTTAATGACCCATGAAGCTAAAATTAAGACAATATGAGACTGAGGTCTAAAATCCTAGCAAGGTAACTTATAGAATAGTCTACAAGAACCCAAATACCATATTTATCTACAACAACAAAACTCCAAGAAACCCATAACAACAATATTTAGCTCAAGAACCGAGCTTTAACGGTCCATGAAGCTAAAATTAAGACAATATGAGATTTGGGTCTAAAATCCTAGCAAGGGTAACTGGTATAGTAGTCTACAAGAACCCCAAATACCATATTTATCAAACAACAACAAACACCCATAAACCCCACAACAACAACATTTAGCTCAAGAACCGAGCTTTAACGGCCCATGAAGCTAAATTTAAGACAATATGAGACTTGGGTCTAAAATCCTAGCAAGGGTAACTGGTATAATAGTCTGCAACCAACCCAGACACCATATTTATCAACAACAATAACATTTAGCTCAAGACCCCAGCTTTAACGACCGATGAAGCTAAAATTAAAACAATATGAAACTTGGGTCCAAAATCCCAGCAAGGGTAACTGGTATAATAGTCTACAAGCAACCCCAAATACCATATTTATCAAACAACAACAAAACCCCACAAACTATCTTCCAACAAAACACAATCTACAAAAGGGAATTAACTCAATAAGACAAAATAACTCAGAAATTTGTTGTTAAAAAACAGAAAGAACCTGAATCAGAGAGCTTGGGTGGTAACAATTTGCCTTCCAATTTCTCAATTCGGTAAGTAACAGGAAGATTAATATCACATGATAAGAAAAACCTGAATTCGTTTCCACTCATAGCTCTGATTACACAACTTTTAGAGGAATTTTGGACAGATTTTTTTGGATTTTGGATTCTGGGTTTTGGATTTTCAAAGAATTTTACTTGCGTGTGAAGTATTATAGTTCAATGGGATCTCTGTAAACGAACTGACTCTTTTTTTTCTTCAAGAATCCATAGAAGATGAACAAGAGAATAGATTAAAAGGAAATTACATTTTTTTAATTGGTAAATATGAGAATATTAATGTAATGAATTTTATTTTATTTTATTGATGGATATTTTTCAAGAAAAAAATCTAAGAGGGTGTGAGGGACTTTTTTGTCATTTTAATTTTATTTTTTTTTATTTTTATTTTTATTTGTGTTATAATTAATATTTATTATTATTTTACATTTTTCTCGCATAAAATAATATATAAATTTCTAGATAACTTATGATGATGATTATTTGAAGGGAAAAAAAAAGTTGCATGAAAATGATTTGATAAACTCTTGTACTTGTATGCGTTTATATTCTAGACCCTTGTAATTAATCTTTTGTCAACGAAACTCTTAAATTCAATTAAAATTAAATTGTTAAAACCCTCTGACTATTGATCGAGCTTATGTAGCATTTTTTTTTTGCTGACTCAATACAGCTCGTGGTATCAACACTTTAAAAGGAGGGTGAAAGCAATAAATTTGCTTTAGAAAATTAATTAAATAATAAAAAGGAAAAACAAATTAAAGTTCACAACCCCTACTTATGTCATCATCCCTAGAGCCCTAGCCGTTGTCACTTCCATAAGCCCTAGTCCGTCCCCAATCCATGGTGGAAGTTGAAGCTGATGTTGCGACTGGCAGCCAAGAAAGAGAACGTAGATCTGAATTCTCTTCTTTATATGTCTACTGATGAACTTATCTTTATGTTTTCTAGTAATACTAGTACTTTGTTTTACTGCAATTTTGCTGAGAAAGTGGATATTGAATTGTTATTGATTTAAGATTAGTAATTTGTTGATGCATTGCCAAAAAAAAAAAAAAAAGAGGTTCACAACTTCTCCCTTTTCTTCTGGAGTTATGAGAAAAAAGATATGGATTTTCAATGTCCTCTGCGACGTCGTTTTAATTTCATCTACATCTTCGCGCACTCTGTCCCCTAAACCTATGTTAATAATTAGGTGTTCAGTGAGTTTTAGTGGTGTCAATGAAAGTTTCAGTTGAACAAGAAGGCCGTCAATGGCGATTTTGCTCCGGTTACTATGGATCTTCCATAGTGGTTAAAGCATGGACGATGAAGAGAAAATGAGAGGAGAGCAAATAGACTTTTTTCTGTGTTGAGCTATGTGTTTGACTGTGTATGGTCTCCTTCTTCGAGCCTCAAAATTTGCCACAAGATCCAACATTGAGAAAACGTGGTTAATTCATGTTAGTTAGTCAAATGCTACCAATCAAGAAAAACCTCACCTTATGGGTTTTTGAGCTTTATTGTCATTTTTTGAAGAAGAAAGGAATTATGGAAATGAAAATGGTGGTGAGATCTCTAATGGTGGTTGTGGGCTGAGGGAGGTGAAGGAAAGTTGAAAAATATAACTATTTTATTTTATTTTTAAATAAAAAATTTATTATTTTTGTCTTTTATGGAGTAACATTTTTGGTTAATAATATATGATGTAGCATTATGACATGTCATTTATATAAGGGAGAGTGAATTGCACGCATGATTGGTGTGATTTGAAAGTCTTATTTTAATTGAATTTAAGAGTTCAGTTGGCAAATGATTAAGTAAGAGGGTCTAGAATACAAACTCATAGGGTCCATCAGACCCTTTCGCCAATGCGGAAAGGTAGAATTAGGTTGGAGAGTTACAAGAAAGAGGCGATTGATGGGAGAGAAAATGACATAAATAGTCTCTTAACTATATTAGTATGTCTAAAATGGTCCATTAACTATACACTTAACGGATTTAGTCCTTTAACTATTCAAAAACTTACCAGTTTTAGTCCCTTAACTATACACTTACCGATTTTAGTCCCTTAACTATAAACTTACCGATTTTAGTCCTTTAAGTATTTAAAAAACTTATCACGTTTGGTCTTTGCCCATTTTTTAATACAAATAACTTAGGTTTATATTAACCGAAATCTTCGTGAAATTAAATCTTTAACCCATTTTTTAAGTTGTTTCTCTATCCCCGTCCTTTTTTCTTCAAACTACTCTTATGAAAAGAACAATTACGTTAATGATTCAAAATAAAATTAAAGAGGAAAGAAGATATAAGTCCTAATTTTATTCAATGGAGAATAAAATTAAGCATATAATTATTGTTAATGATTTGAATATGCTAATCGGTGCGAATTTTATTTAATTTACTCAAATTTCTTTATGTAAAATAAAATGAATAGAATAATAAAATTGATATATTCAAAGAAATTTTTTTTGCAAATCTACCATTTTATAAATTTCAATTTCTAAAAAATTAAATAAATTTCGTTCAAGTAAATCGTTGGAGTACAAACTTTGGATTTAACGGGTAATAATTTTTTTCATTTTATAATTAAGTTTAGCATATTCAAGTCATTAGTACCAATAATATGCTTCATTTTATCCTCTGTTGAATAAAACTATGACTTGCATTATCTTTCCTTGTGAATTTTATTTTAAATAGTTTAGGTTAAGATTCTTCGCATAAGGTTAATTTGAAGAAAAAATAGCGGAGAGAGAGAAACAACAGAAAAAGTTGCTAAAGGATTTAATTTCTCGAGGCATGGAAGCTATTTGTATTTTTTTTTAAATGAACAAAGACCAAACTTGATAAGTTTTTGAATACTTAAAGGACTAAAATCGGTAAGTGTATAGTTAAGGGACCTAATCTGATAAGTTTTTGAATAGTTAAAGGACTAAATCCGTTAAGTATATAGTTAAGGGACCATTTTAGACCTACTACTATAGTTAAGAGACTATTTATGTCATTTTATAGCTTTAATTTATTGAGCTCATGGCTTTAGATAAGAGGGTAAGAAGAGCACAGATTAAGATAGAAGACTAACAAAAAGTTAAGCGTTATCTTATTTTTCAATTAGATAGGACTTGATAGTAGTCTAGAGTCCCACACACATCTTTTCTGATTTTGAGCATAAATAAATTCCATGTCATATGAAGATACATGATATTTACATTCTCAAAAATATTCATTATTATCATAAGAGTAATATATTATTCATAATTATAATCTATTTATAATTGTTGTTTGCGATGAATGTCATTTAAAGTAATAGAAAATGCATAAGATAACTTGATTCATACTTTGACACAAAATTGATGATGTTTATATTCATATTCGTATTCATATTCTTTTATCAAGTAGCCTTTTAAAATCTTAATATACATTTTGATAAATGAATCAAATATTTAAAGCTACGAATTTTTTCTTTTATAAATTTTATTGCTAGTCTTCTATATACAACACATAATTTTCTGTTTATTCTTAACTCTTCAACTTAACTAATGACAAATACTTTTTGTTTTTTATTCCTTAAGGTGGTCACAATTTGGATAAAAATCGATCCAAACGGAAAAATCGAATTAAATCAATTTTATTTGGGTTTGTACTTTATTTTATTTTAGATTTTTAAAAATCGATAACAATTAAACCGATAAATGTATATTATATTTGATTTGATTTTGATAATTAAATTGATTTGGTTCTGATATTAACTAATAATTGACCCAAACTGACCTATGAACACGCCTAAAGATGACTATGCTATGAATTAATGGATATTTACTAATGTACTCATATATTCATTTTGTTGGTTTTTAAAAAAATCAAAATTTGTTCTATTTTTTCTAATGATTTGTTTTGTTTGTGTTGCAGGTTTTCTAGTGCTTCTATTAGCTTTAGAAATCTATCGTCTTTAGATTGACTATGTTCTGCTAAATTTATTATTAAATCTGTAATAGTATTTAAATGCTGATTATCACTATGTAGGATATGGTCTCCTTCTGCGAAGTTACACTTAATTACTGATCCAAATTTTAGTCTTCGATATTTCTTTTCTGAAACTACTTCTAAGTCTAAATATTCTAATTTTTTAATACTTTCTATGTTGTTATGCCAAGTATAACGTTCTGTTTTCCCAATTTATCTTTTCTACTCTAAGTTCTTTTATGTAGTGGTAAATTCTAGCTCCTATTGTAGGTATTTGTGAATCTAGCTGTTTGATTTGTTCGTGTATAGAAATTATTTCTCGTGTTGTAAGTAGGTCTGAATACAATTTTATTTGTTCTAAGTATAGTTGTTTTTGTTCTATTAAGTGGTCGTAAATATCTATATAATTTTGTCTTATTTTTAATAGATACCAATGATTTTCTTGATCAATTATAATATGTTCTTCGTATGGTCTAAACCTTTTCTTGTATATTCTAGAGGGCATGTATTTTATCTTAATTACGAATTGTTTATCCTAGATAGAAAGTTAGGTCACTAATGTATTTCTGTTAGACTCTTATGCGTCTATTCGCGTTTTGAATATCACTATCTATACTATGTAATTCCCACTTTAGCGCGCTTAAAAGTTCTAGATTGACTAGTGTTGGTCTGTTTGATGAATATAGACCTCCGTGATTGCAAAGTCTATCTGATAAGTCTTTAGTATCTAGTACCTGTATATGTAAACTTAGTGCCTTCTGTAGTGTTAACAATTCTGTTTTTATATGTTTTTCTCTATATAAATACCAATATTTTAATCTTAATTGGTTAGCAAAAGGGTGTTTTTTCATATAAAATTTCTGTCTGGATTTAGTTCCCAAAATAAATTTCTGGCTCTGATAACAAAATAAAACGTTTAAATAAATAATAAGGATTTAGATAAAAGGAAAAAAGGATTTAGATAAAGGATGAATTATGCTGCGGTTTTAAAATTTTAGTTGTAAAATCCTACTCAGTACTCCCTCTTCCTGTTCCGTTATCTAGTTTAGTAGTATTTTGTTGCTAAATCTAGGTAATTTCTCCCAAAATTACTCTTTTTTTTATATGTTCATCTCTCTTTACCTTACTCGTTTCATCTCTTTTCTTTAACCCATGTTCCTAGCACCTGCTTCTTTAACCACACCCTGGGATACACAGTCCTTTTGGTTTTCTGACCATGGCGGACTTTCAACGTCCCTAGGTATTTACAGGTTAATCTATCGGGGTTACTAAGAAGGTACAGAACTAACCATTTACTAAGAAATAATTCAAAGAGCATATGAACATGTTAACATTATAATAACATTATAATAATATGAACATTATATTATACATACTACAACCTAATACATACATAATAACCAAACATACATGATATAGGGAGAAGATTACTAAGATCTAGAAAACAGATAACTATTTACATGATAATGGTCTGAATGAGGTTTCCCTTTCGGGAGTCCCCGGGTGACCTTGCAGTACTTGTAGGAAAATAAACACTCACACTTTTTTTACAAACACTCTCACTCTTCTTCTTTTTTTCTTTTTTTTTTTGAAAGGGAAGGGGAATATGTAAACAAGGGGAATATGTAAACTAATTCAAGCCTTTTGTTGTATGCTCTGCTTTCTCTCTTCGCTCTGTATCTCTTGTGGCAAATGGTCCTCTCATTTTTATAGCTGAGGATCCGGATCTGAAATTCGAATTTCAAAATTCGAATAAACTTTCTCACCTGTCGGGTGCTCTTTGGGCCTCATCGTCACATGGCTTGTAAAGCTTTTTCAAATTTTAGTGGTCCTTCTTTGTCTTTAGTGGAGTTGTCTTTATTATAGTGGAGTTGTCCTTTCTTTGTCTGATAGTGGAGTCTTAGTGGAGTAGTAGTAGTGACTTGTGATATCATTGCTTACATAGTCTTTTTTGTTGTCTTCTGTTGACATCATTGCTTGTGTCTTTGTATTTTCTAGATATCCAGGTTGTGTAGTGCTACGGAATCAAAGCTCATTCCTGAATCATCATCGTCATTTGGGTAGTAGTGTTGAGAAAAATGGTCTAGATCGTTCTCATCACTTCTACTTTCCGTGTCTTCAGGCTCAGAATTTACTGATTCTGGATTGGGATTTTCTAATATAGTTTTCTCTTGTATAATAGTTCTCTCTTGTATAATCTCCTTAGTTTTTTCTTTAAGTAATTTGCAAAGGGAGTTTTGTATTAATTTTTCTATTTTTTTATTTTTTTTTTCTTTTTTGTAAAAAAACCCTTAGCTTTTTTGCTTGTCTCTGCCACCGTACTGAAATTTGCTGGCAAAATTCTTACACTTTTTGGCAAAGTGTCAGCCATCAACGGATTTGATAAGTCTTTACCCGTTACCGTTTGCCCTGGACTAGATGTACCTTTAGCTGATACAATAGCTTTTTCTACATTCGTTGGGGAATGTACACCCGTCTTATCCATTTTGAAATGAGTTGGAGAACTCTTCGGTTGTTCTTTGGGATAGTATGGTATTTGCAATGGTATGGTCGGTATGGTTTGATTGGTATTTTTAAGTAAAAATTGTATTCTTTCTTGTAATGAGTGGATATGTTGAGTCATTTTTCCTTTCTCAGTCTCTAGTTTCTCAATTGTCTGGTTTAGTCTTTTAAATCCCTCAGTCATTGAAGAACAATGATCACAAAAAATTATCTTGTCAGTGTCCTTTTGGATATTGTATTGCGGAAAAGATCTTGTAGTTTGTCTTAAAGCTGGTCTTATGAAATAATTTGGTCCAAGAGTTCCTCTAGCATAGTCTAGTGCTTCATTGAAGTCGTTGAATCCTTTAAAAAGTGGGGTAGGAATGTCTTTGATTGAGTCTATTACTTCTATCCATGTCTGGAAAACCCCTAGTAATCTTCCTTGGACTACTACGTAGAATCTGAATTTTTTGTCTTCGTTTTTGTCTGTGAAATAATGGCTTAAAAAATTTACTACTGAGATGAAGTAACTATTGTCTCTAGGAATTTTGTTGTATGCTATCCACAAGTTGTCTATTAGACATCTTTGAGGTTTATCTATCTTTGTTTCTGGTTTTACCCTGAAACTTAGAGTAGATGGGGGATAAAAAATTAGATTTTGTTTCCCAAAGTATAGTCTCTCGGTACTTGCAGTATTTAGTCTTGTTTCTTCTAATCTCGTATGTGGTTGAAATAATGTATTTCTTAATAAAGTCTGCAAGTCTTTGTCTTTTTGTCCACTGTTAGTTGAGCTGGATGCCTTTTCTTTGCCTGTACTCATTCTGAAAATAAACAATTAGTTTTCATTAGTCTGTTTAGCTGATCTGCTAAGGAATTGTCTTTTCCTTTTATATGTTCTAGTGATATATTGTATATTGATGTAGCATCTAAAAAATTTAGCCATCTTCTTTTACTACTATTTTTTCCTTCTATTTTCTGGTGGAATTTTACAATAGCCTCGCAGTCGGTTCTCACCAAAATTTCTTTTTTATTAATAATATATAATTTAAAACTGTGTAGTCCATAAATGACAGCTAAAATTTCTGCATCTATACTACTTATATTTCCTTTTTCTTTGTACTTTCCACTTTGATAGGCGCAAATTTTTTCGTCTTTCTTGTCTCCATATTTATTGTTCTTTGTCTTTAGTACTGCTCCCCATCCCTCTAGACTTCCGTCGGTCTCTACAATTGGGTAGTCGCTTTCTAGTGGGAGGGCTAAATCTGGTATATTTTTAACCATTTGTTTGAGCTTTTGTACTAGTTTTATGTCTTCCATATTGAAAGTTTTTTGCCCATGAATTCCTGTTTTAGAATATAAGGGTCCTGCTATTTGTCCTAGGTCTTTAATAAAACTCCGTGCATAATTTAGTATTCCTAGAAATTTTTGTAAGTCTTTAGTGTTATCTAATTTATCTGGCATGTCGAGAACCTTTTTTGCTATATGGGGTTGTAATTTTATTTTTCCATTTCCAATTTCTACCCCTAAGAATTTTATAAGATTCTTACATAATTCCATTTTCTTTTTGCTAATTATAATTCCATTGTCGACAAACAATTTAAATACCGTCTGTAAATGTCCTAGATGTTCGTTAGTATTGTTACTAAATACTAAAATATCGTCTACATATACTAAAATGAAACTTTTATAGTCTCTAAATATGTTATCCATCTTTCTTTGAAAAATTGGAGGAGCAGTTTTTAAACCGAAAGGCATCACCAGCCATTCGAAATGTCCTTCTGGACAAGTAAAAGCCGTCCATTCTATGTTGTCTTCATGCATTTTGACTTGCCTGTATCCAGATTTACAATCAAACTTACTAAAGATTTTTCTTCCTTGTATTCGATTTATTAATTCTGTTTTGTCTGGTAATTTATATCCATCCATTCTAGTGTTGTCATTAAGTCTTTTGTAGTTGATTACCATTCTAGCTTTTCCTCTTAGTATTTTACTATGATTTCGTACCATAAATGCGGCCGACCTATGTTTTGAGGTTGACCTTCTTATTACTCATAAATTTAATAACTTTTTTATCTGATCTTCAAATTCTTTTAGATCTTCATTTGTGGATTCTATTGAAGTAGTTTTAACAGTGTATTCTGGGTTAATGATATCAAGTCTGCAAGTTATATGATTGGCTTCCCAGTGCTTTAGAGGTCTTTCTCCGATTATTTCTAATTTATCTAAGATGGAAATTACTTCTTCTAGGTCTTTCTGATTTTTTATGACTCCTATATGTTGTAATCCCTTTCTAAAATTGTAGAGTTCTGTATTTATTTCGATTAAATCATAACTTTTTTCTAGTTGTATATCAGATAAACTTAGTTCTAATAATTCAATTTCTTTAATTTCTTCTTCGATAACCTGTATTTTATTACAATTACACTCCTCTCCTTTATTACATTTTAATGCATTTTTATCAATATTTTTAACATACCTAGATTTCGTTGGGATAGATTCTGTTGTTATTGAGGTCTGAGTCATATTTTTAAAGAATATTACTCCATCTCTAGTAAGGAGACAACTTTCGTTGTTATGTAATAAGAAATTTAGTCCTAGAACGAAGTCTACCCTAATATTTAAACTCTAACCCATATTTTTTCTAATTTATAAGTGGGTTTATAAAAATCTGCACAAGTGTTTAAAAAGCTTATTTGAGCATTACGAACATAATGTTTATATACATTTGAAGACCTATCCATTTGCATGGCACTTTGTGGTTCCGGAAATTCTTTTATTATATCTAGAGGTAAGATACTTCTATTTATTATGTTTTTCGTACATCCAGAGTCTACTAAGGCTAAAGTTTCTATTTCGTAGTCTTGAATTCTTATTCTTGTTAGTATTTTAATAGTATTAATTTTCTTATCTTCATTACAAATTAATCCTTCAAAAGATTTATGGTCGAGGTCTTTTTCATTTAATAGTTCGATATCTTCTTCTGGTATTGTATTAGTTTCTTCTTCTACTTTTTCTTTTCCTTTTTCTAACTTACTCATTCTGTATTCTAAAACTTGAATCCTCTTTTCCAAAGATATTAAAGCCTCTTCTTTTGTATTTATTGTTTGGTCTATAATCTTGATGTTAAATATTTTATTAATACACATAAAGCATCCTTCTATATAGCAATTCATACATTTTGCTCTTTTGTCTTTACTGGGGTATCCTGTACAATTAAAGCATTTTTGACTATCTAACACTTTTTCCTTAGAAAATTGGTGATCGCATTGTATGTTAACGAACGTAAAATCTTTGGTGTTTAGATCTAATTTTTCTAATCCTATTTCGTTTATAAGAGTTTCTTCTTCTTAATCAGATGAATCTTGTTGTCTTCCTTCTAAAGCATCTATGCTTATTACTGAATATATGCTTTCATTATCTGACATGTATTCATCTACATTTATCAGGGTTTCTTGGAAATCTTCTATAAGTTGAGCATTTCTAGTTCTACTATTATTTCTACCTGGACAAGTATTGGCTAGATGTTCTTCACTTCCACATGTAAAACAAGATAGTCTAGTTTTGTAAATTCTATTACTATTATGTTTTCTTACATGTCTATCTTTATTTAGATAAGGTTTTCTTGCCGCAGATTTTCTTAGGTAATATCTTTTCTTAGCTTTGTAGTCTTGGTTATTTTGATACGTCTTTTGGTATTTTCTTTTTGGGGTATTTTGATCATAGCTTTGCGTTGTGTATATATTCTTACAAAAACCTGTCTCGTTTTGTTTTAATTGTTTTTGTATTTGTATATTTGTACATTTTTCTTGTAATATTTTCATAATATGCTGTATTTTATATCCAATAGACCAGCTAACATTAGGATTTTGCATTACTCCCTCCCTTTTATTCCATCTTTCTTCTATTTCTCTTCCTAGGGCTCCAGGAAGTTTGTTGAAAAGCTTTTTTCCCAAGCTTTGGTCAAACGCATTTCCGCTTATTGCACAATAATAAAAATAGTCTTTTAGAAAGTTCTTTATATGGCTCCAATTTGTGATACTAAGTTGTTCTAATTTTATTAATGCATTCTTTTGTAATACTACTAATCCACTATTTGGATCTTCTCCTGTTATTAGGTTGTGTATTTTTATTAGTAAAATTATACGGGTTTGGTCCCATATTTACTAATTCTTGAAATTCTTGAGGGTAAGATACTTTGTATGCTTCCCATACTCCTTTGATTGACTCTCCTAAAAAGGTCTCCATGTATCTATACATAGTTTCTGCATCTGTTTCACTATAATGATGTATGTAATCTGCTATCACTATTCATTTCCATACGTCTATTACTGAATTCCATAATTGAGGGTCGTGAGCTGCTATATTTAATATTTTTCCTCTATCTCCTCCGTCTTGAAGTTTGATAGGGGCTTCTATTGGCATTCTTATTCCTATTGGTCTAACCATTTTTGGTTCTATTGCTGGGTCTTGCCTATACACACGGTGTCGTGGTAAGTTACCTATAGTATATTCTACTAGTGTTATGGGGGTCGTCTTCTGGAAGGGACTTGAACTAGAGGATGCAGTTTTCATGAATTCTTTTAAACTGTGTGTCGTCTCATCATCGCTTTCTTCCTGTCTATACCCATAATTATCTGTTCTAAATTTGCATTCTTTAAAATGTTTTTCTACTGTTGAAATTTCTATTTCTCCTATTTAACAACCCTTACATCTAAATAAAGTTGTCATATTTGCTTGATGTAGTTCTTTAGCTCTTGCTATCGATAAATCTACTTCATAGTCGTCCTTTTCTTTGATTTGAATATTCATGCCTTCCATGTTTATGGTTGATTCATTATCATCTACATCGTCATCTAATTCTTTTTGATCTGTATATTTATAATCAGTAAATCTAATTGATGTCTCTCCCTTATTATTAGTGTATGTAAGGTGGTCATTTGGTCTTAACATTTCTTTTTTACTAAATTTCTCTATATTCCATTCTCTACCTGCATATTCTTCCGAATTTATTTTTAAAGGTTTCATTAATTTGATTCCTTTATTTCCCATTATACCTACCGCGTCGTCTATTTTTATTTTAAATCTTGAACTGCTGTTGGTTGCTAATTTTCCTATGAATCCAACACAGATAAATTGTTCCCACGGTTCATTTCTTCGTAACCTTTAGTTTGTATACCTATTTTTATGTATTCTCCGAATTCTTTTAAGTTTAGCATGAAATTCGGACTACAATAAAAAATTCCTCCATTATTGCTCATGTCGACTTCTGCTAAACCTATTATGGATCTTTTAGATTCTGACCATCTACTATCATATAAAGTGATTAATACTTTAGTACCTAGATTTTTTCTAGTTAAACCTTTAAGTCCGATCACTACCAATCTCATATGCATGAGATTCATTCATCTCTTTTGTGTTTCTTGGATAGTTTCCTTACTAATTAAACTTATGCTTTCACTATCGTTTTCTGATACACTCAACTGTTCTTCTCTATAATGTCTGTATAAATGTGTTGTTGACGAGAAAAGTCCTGTGTTATAGAGGACTTGTGGATTTAATAATTTTAATTTATTTTGCTTAAATATTTCTATGTCTCTGTCTACATTTATTATTTCAACTAACTGATGACTACTTGGTCTAGATGATTTCATCAGTCGAGCTAGCATATTGTTTCCTAGTCTATCTTGAGAGAAATTGGTCCTTCTTTCTTGGAGACTATATAGAGAAGAACAGTTGAGTGTATCAGAAAACGATAGTGAAAGCATAAGTTTAATTAGTAAGGAAACTATCCAAGAAAC
>JAJOOH010004187.1:0-62248 GCA_029582605.1 Solanum gracilifrons
CAAAAAAAAAATTAAGTTTGTTTTTAAAAAATATTTTCAATTTCAAAAATTATTTTCTACTCTAGTAAAATTAAAAGATATTTCTCAAAAATATTTTTCATGCACAAACCAAACACTAAAAATCTTTTTCGGAAAATATTTTCTACTCACCAACCAAACATGAGAAAATAAGTTAAAAATCTACTTGTTTTCTAGGAAAACATTTTCCTTCATACCAAACACACCCCTAATCAAGAAAAATGGGACTGTAAGTGCATAATTAAACTCAAAATGTCTCAATGACAACTTATAACTCAATGAATATCTGGAAATAGTTAAATAGCATAAGTAACTATCTCAAGTCTCAAAACATCAACAAAGAAAATAATGAAAGACTTCTCGACTTCTAACTATCTATGAAGCCTCTAAATATTAAGATAGATGTCGGGACAGGACCCTCGACAACTCAACGAAACAGGAAATATAAGTGTGAAGCTCTCCAAAAAGCAAGGAGGCTCACCAAAGCTAGCTGGAGTGCAAATGGTATCAACGAAGCGTCTGTTGATGACCTTGAACACCTCTATCTGCATCATAAATAAGATACAAGTTGAATGACATCAGTATATTGAATGTACGAGCATGCAATGGGAAACTGAAAGCATATATACCTAAACTGATAAGGCTGGAAGACATACTCACCTCACCTCAACTCCAACATAAAAGCAATAATAAGAGATGCAATATTTAAAGCTTTAAAGCAGTAGATATCAACTCAAGATGTATAAAAATATAGTAAGTTATTGCTTACTCTTATTTGGGAGATTCACTAACCAACAACCATCACTATGAGCTATGTGATGATACAACATCTCGCCCATGCTGTCAGGACTGTCGTATATCTTGCAGGGGTATAGAACACATCAACTAAGTGGATCCACTAAGATATTCTTAAAATAAATAAGGAATCATCTAAAAAGTACGACCCTTTACCCATGTTTGCTACATGGTTTACGAGGAATGTGATTTATTGTAACATATCGCACCTAGAAACGACTATAAAGAGTTTAAAATATGAAAATATTGATTTTTGGAAAGAATAAGGAAATCTGGAAATTTTTGTATAAGTTAAGAAAGTGAGTTTTGGCCATTTTCAAACGGCCATAGATCCTAGATCAGGATGAGTTAGGAGCAGATCTTGATATGATTGGAAATCCCTTGGAGAGATCTTTCCAACGCCGCCAAGTTTGCACGATTTCGACATCATATGAGTGAGATATGCCTTTCGGAAGTTGGGCTGTTGGATTGAGGAAAGCCCCAATCCGGAATTAAGGAAGGGAAAAGTAGTCTTTTCTCTAATTTATTTTCTAATTCGTTTTTAAGGATTTATTGGGGTAAAAACTTATTTTTTTCAGATTAGAAAAATTAAATTCACGCTTAGGGCTTGGAGAAAAGAGAAAAGAAGAAAGAAAGGGAGAAAAACCTAGATTTTGCCAAGAATGTCAAGCGTTTGGAGTGGAATTCATCGGGGGTGATCCCTATTAAGGTATGTGAGATCTTTTAGTGATGGGTTAGTTCACCCACACACCAACTTGTTTCAATTCAGCGATTTTGGGTTGTTTACATGTTAAAAAGTGAAGTTCTTGAAGGACATCGTTAAGTTCTTGATTGGTTGGGTTGTTGATTTGATTAGTGTTTCCGGGTGGATTTTCGAGTTAAATCTGTTGTAAGTTGAGAGTACTAATGACCCCAAGTATTTGGGAAAAGAACAAGGGAAAATTGGAGGGTTTAGAGATGAAAATCGAAGTAGAAAAATCGTCAAAAACCGGCTCTAAAGTTCACCCCATGGGGCGACGCGCCAGCCAGCGCGCCCCAGCAACTCCTCTGTGAGGGCTGGCGCCCTGCGCCGGTCAGAGCGCCAGGGACGCCAGTTCTCCCCATTCTTTCCCCACTTTTTCGTACTTGTTCCTAAGCGATGTACCTATGTTTTCTAGTTGATTCCAACACTCTAAGGTACATTTAAACATCATGAAATCATCCATAAACATAATATCATGAACCTTGAATCCATAATCTAATTCAAGGAAAGTTAAGATCAAAGTCAAAGAAGTTAAGAGTCAAGTCTAGAAGTTAAGAAGCAAGTCAAAGCAAAGTTTCTTAAAGTTTTCAAGAATCTTTAACAAACGTTTTAACTCCGTTTCAAGGCTCAAGTTTCAAGTTAAGCACAGAGTAAAGAGTTGAGTCCATTTTCTCAAAAAGCTATAAGGGAACTAAGTATTCCCAAAGAGTTTATAAATGTTTTCACATTTGAGCAAGAAAAGGGAACATCGATTCCAAGAGAGCTTTTAAGCTAAGTTTTGAGTAATTATCTTAATTCAAAGAAAGAGTTTTGTTTTTACAAACATATGAGCTAAGTATATTTTGGGAGTAGTATTGAGCACCGCTATGGGGATGCGAGTTCATATTAACTCAAGTCTCCATAAACCATGTAGTCATCATTCGTAGTAAAGGATCATACTTTTTAGATGACTCCTTAAGATTCTTTTAGCATAGACTAGTATATCCACTAATTTAAGCGTTCTATATGACGGCAAAGTATAGGACAGTTCTGGCAGCGTGGGAAAGACGATGTATCACCACTTAGGCTCATAGTGGTGGTTGTCGGTTCGAGAATCTCCCACAAAAATTATATTACTTTTATATATAAGTAAAGTTGAGTTTGTTATTGCTTTGTCTTTAACGAACTAAGTTGTTTACACTGTTTTACAAGCTTTATATTTATATTGCATGTGTCTTATTACTTTATATTGAGTTCAGTTATTCATGAGTTGTACAGAGCCAAGGTAAGTGTTCCTTATTACTCTTTCCAAGCTTAAGTTGTTGTTTAACATTCCAACTTGCATACTCGTACATTCAATGTACTGATGCCAGTTGGTCTGCATCGTCTTATGATGTAGATGCAGGTAACCAGGATCAGCATCTAGCGCTTCGTTGATCCAGCTTGAGTATTTAGAGTCAGTGGTGAGCCTCATTGCATTCCGGAGGACTATTTTATTTGCTTTCTAGTTTAGTTCATTAGGATATTGTGGGGTTGTCCCAACATCCATCTCAGTTGTTTAGAGGCTTCATAGATAGTTAGTAGTTCAGTTGTCTTTACATTATCATTCAGATGTTGTTTAAAGATTGAGTTGTCATTTTGGCTAAACTATTATTTCTTAAGTATGGATGAGTTATATTTTCTTATGTTTAGGTCTTCCGCTGAGTTAAGTAAGCCAGGCCAAGGGTTCGCTTGAGGCCAGCAATGGTCTTCGAGTGCCAGTCCCGCCCAGGGGGTAGGCTTAGGGCGTGACAATTGTCTAAACCCATCCCCATATCAATGCTTAATACTACTCCTAATAATATATAACTCATGTTCAAATGTATAAAATATAACTTTTTCTCAATTTGAAACAATTACTTAAAAGATCCTCTTAAAAGAGGTAATACTCTGAAACATCTCTGGACTCATAAAATTATTTAGAAATCAAGGTTTCTCCATTTTAAAAGTAAGAGTGTTACATTTGGGAATACTTAGTTCCATTATACTTCAATCATGAATACAACTCTTCTCATTCTCATATTTACTTCTCAAGACTTAGTGCAAAACAATTGTTGATTACAAAAGAATTCTCAAAATGACTCACTAAGACCTCTTGAACTTTCCTCTTAAACTTACTTTAGGTTGGAATGTAAATTAAGACATGTGATTAGGACATGTAGGATCTCTGAAGAATTAATGGAGCATTTAGGAGCTAATACAAATAAAAGAACGTATTCATGATTCAAAGGAAGACATTCGGAAAGAAGCATAGAAGGAAAAAGGGTCAGACGACCCTGGCGCATTATTGGCGCGGGGGGCCAGGCACCAAACTTCTGGCAGAAGTTTGGAGCGCACTGTTGGCGTGGCGCGCCAGGCACCAAACTACTGACCAGAAGTTCTGGCGCTATGGTAATGCGCCGCCCCACCCCCATACCCAGAAATTCGACGATTGTTTCTTCTCAATTAACGTCTTAACTCATTTGGAAAGAGGGAAATTCTCCTAAACTCTTCCTGATTCTCAAACCCAACACGAATACATGAAGAATTTCATACAATCCCTTTCAAGAATGACAATGCATACTCAAGATCCTCAACCCAAGAAACTCAAAACCTCAATTGTTAAAGAACGAAACAAAAATCAAGAACTACTCACGATTTCATGGACGAATTCATGGACGAATTCATGGATGAAGTAGATGTATTGCATGAGGACGAACAAGTCCAACATTGTGAGAAGCCTTACATACCTGGAAAGAACATTGTTCTGGGTGAAATCCTCAGTTCTTGAAAGAACGCTTGAAACCATGCCCTTTTCTCCTCTTGAAACCTGGCTCTAAATCTTCAAGTGTTTAGGAACGTGAAAAAGTGGTCTAAATCATATTTGACCCTTATTTGGTGTGAACAAAACGTGCTAAGCCTAGTAAAAAAGGAAAAGACCAAAATACCCTTTTCTAAAATGGATGAAATGCCTTACTTATAGAGGCTTCACTCAAACAGGCATAACTGTTTACTCCGAGCTCGAAATTTAGCAAACTTGGGGGCTTTTTAAAGAAGACTCAAAGACCTAATTCTTTATGTGCTAAAAGATATGGTTATTTAAAGTTGACCCAAAACTAAAAACTGACGGGTGACTTGTACGAACCTCTATTTAGCTCTTTCGAAGTCCGAGATGACCTCACACTCACATAGCCTGATATTTCACATGCAGTAAATTTTGTTATCCAGTTTATGCAATCTGCAACTAACGAACATTTTCATGTTGTAAAGAGAATATCCAGGTATGTGAAGAGAACACTTCAATTTGGTCTAAAAATACTAGCAAGATCACCGCTCAATCTATAAGCTTTAGGGATATTTATTTACAAAGAGTGTTACATGCCGCTAAAATATATTTTTAACGACAATCAAGCTATTACCGTTAATTAATTGTATGTCGCTAAAAATAAAAAAAAAATGATATAGTGCAATCAATTTATTTGGGTGCAAAGTGCATAACTTGGGCACTGACGAAGCAGGGTTTTACCAGATTCAGAAGCAATCTAGGAGTATGCAGTCTGCCTCTTCACTAGCTTGAGGGGAGTGTAACGATATCAAGCTAGTATATTCTACTTAGGACTCAATGTACGTATAACACTACTAGTTTTGTATGTATAAATAGAGGCTACAACAAAACCAATTTTTAGTGGTAAAAAAGTATACACATTAACACAGAGTGCTAAAGTCTTTATCGGCATTAGTTAATTATCATTGGATCCAATGTCGCTTTAGGCCTTTGAGACACTTACAAAGAGTGCTAATTGCCGTTAAAAATATATTTTTTCACTAATTAAATGCTGCTAAAGATCATTTTTTGTTAGAGCTGTCAATATGGGCTAACCCACCCCATCCGGGCTAACCCATACAGGCTTTGCAATTTGACGGGCCAGGCTGGGCTAGCCCATTTTTTATGTGGGCCAGCAAGTGGTCGGCCCAGCTGTAACATCCGGCAATGTGGAATAATTGAAGAGGCTTAGAATTTGGAATTTTCATTTTTGGAAAGAATTTTTAAAATGTAGAAATTTGGTTAAGTATGGGAAAAAGTGAGTTTTTGGCCAACTTTGATCAGTCATAACTCCTAGTTCAGGATGTGTTGGGTGTAGTTCAAGTTATGGTTGTGAAGCTCGTGGAATGATATTTCCAACGCCGCCGAGTTTGCTCGATTTCGAGTTCGTATGAGTGAGTTATGCCCTTTGAAAGTTGGGCAGTTGGCAGGGAAGTCTGTCCGGATTTTTGTAAGGGCATTTTGGTCTTTTCCCTAGCCTTTTCTTTTGGATATATATTAGTGTGTTAGACTGATTTTGATCAGTTTTTCTCATTTTAAAATAGTGAGAGTGAGAATTAGGGCTTTTGAGAGAAGAGGAGAAGGAGAGGAGAAAGAGAAGATCAAGCAAGGTTTCGTCAAAGATCGTCGTGGATATCGTCGGGGATGATCCCTACTAGGTATGTGAATTCATAGTGTTGGGTTGGTTCTTTCCCCCACACGCCAAGCTTGTTTTATTTTCAAGAAAAGGTTGATTGTGTTGTTGATGTTGTGGATTTGTGTTGTTGGAGTTCCTTGTCAATTTGGGACATGATTTGGTTGTGTTTTTGAGTTGAATCTCTTGTATGTTGAGGGATTTTATGATCCTTAGGGTTTGGGGTTGAAACCATTGAAGGTAAGGGAGGTTTAGAGTTGGAAAAATGAAGGAGAAAAGTCAAGTATTCGGGGAAAAGGGCTGGGGCGTCGCGCCTGCCAGCGCGCCCCAAGAGGGGCTCTGAACTTTCCCCCTTGGGGCGGTGCGCCTCTCAGTGCGCCAGCAGGCCCCCTCTGAATTTTTTGGTCTGGCGCTCCGCGCCTCTCAGAGCACCAAGAACGCCAAGTTTTCCTATTCATTCCCCACTTTCTTATGCATGTTCCTAGGTATTGTACCTCTGTTTCCTAGTTGTTTCCAACACTCCAAGATACATTTAAATGTCAAGAACTCGTCCATTACATGTGATCAACCACCTTGAATTCATAATTCCAATTCAAGGAGAGTTAATTTCCAAGTCAAGTGAAGTTAAGAGTTGAGCTTAGAAGTTAAGAAGTAAGTCAAGCAAGAGTTTTCAAAGTTGTTCAAGAGTCTTTAATGAACGTTTTAACTTCATCTTTAGGCTAAAGTTCCCAGTCAAGCAAAGAGCTTAGAGTTTCAAGTTGAGTAAAGAGTATCGATTTTCAAGTTAAGTCAAGAGTTTAAAGTTGAGTTCAATTCTCAAAAGTTATTAGGGAACTATGTATTCCCAAAGAAGTTTTAAAGGAATGTTTTCTCATTTAAACAAGATTGGAAACTGAGATTTTCAAAGGGCCTTCGGGCTAGTTTTTCAGAAAAAGAGTTATCGCTTTCTAAATGAAGCAAGAGAGGAAACTGAGATTTCCAAGATAGCCTTTGAGCTAAGTTTTTGAGTAATTATCACAATCAGCAGGAAGACATATGTTTTAAAAACATAAGAGCCACTACATTTTTGGGAGTAGTATCGAGCACCGAGTTAGGGGAGAGTTCAAGGAACTCACAGCCCCCATAGAACCATGTTAGCCACCATGGGTAGAAAAGGATCATACTTTTTAGATGAATCCTTTTCCAGATAGACTAGTGGATCCATTAGGCAGTTCAGGTCTTATACCTTTGGCCGGGTATAGGATGCTCTGGCAGCGTGAGGTCAATCGTTGTATCATCACTATAGCTCCATGTGATGGTTGTCGATTAGAGAAACTCCCACAGCAGTTATTGTATTTTTATACACAACAATTATTGTATTTTTATACACAACAGTTATTGTATTTTTATATACATCAGTTCAGTGGTATTTCTATATACATCTCAGGCTTATTTGTATCTTTGAATACACACAGAGTTTATAGCAGGTTTTAAACCGCTTTTCTTTATATTGCACTTGGTTTTAATTGCATTATATTGAAATGAGTCAGCCAGGTTGAGTTGAGTTGAGTTGAGCCAGGTAAGTTATTCAGTTTCTTTCAGTTTTCCTTCTAGCCTATGTTGCTTAGATTTCCAGCTCGCATACTCGTACATTCAATGTACTGATGCCAGCTGGCCTGCATCTTATGATGATGCAGACGGAGGTACTCAGAATCAGTATCCAGCATGCCGTTGATCCAGTTGAGCCCTCCAGAGTCAATGGTGAGCCTCATTGCTTTTCGGAGGACTCGGTTGTTTTGTTCTTTTAGTTTGTTCTATTAGGATGTTGTGAGGTCTGTCTCAACATCCATCTCAGTATTGTAGAGGCTTCATAGACAATCAGTCAGTTAGTATTGAGTCTCTCATCTATGTATATATGTAAATATTCTATTTTGAGACTCGAGTTGCCCTTTTGGGCCAGATTTTTATCAGTTAAGTTGTTTTATGTCTTTGCATGGCATTGAGTTATTCTGTTGAGTTAGGTTTCCGCTGAGTTAAGAAAGCCAAGCCAAGGGTTCGCTTAAGGCCAGTAATGGTCTCCGGGTGCCGGTCCCGCCCAGGGTGTAGGCTCGGGGTGTGACACCAGCCCACAAGTGTGTGGGCTACAGGCTTTGCCGGGCCAACCCTCTTTTCTTAAAAGTATATTTTTTAAAATTTTTTAAATTAAATTATAAGTTAAAAATATTATCATAAATATCGACTATTGTTACTTCTTGTTAATCAAATACACAAATAAAATTATTTATATAATATTTATTAAGTTTGATTTCAAGTAAAAACATAAATAGCTAAATAGAAATATTAACCTAATTGTTTTCTAATGATCATAATTATAAAACACAAAAACTATAATAATATTTCATAGGCTATGGCCTATGTAGTGATTCCCTAGAAATTTTAGGAACTTTATTTTATGTAGTACATATTTTATAAACATAATTTGTATTTAAATTGTAATATTTCAAACTTTAAACAGATTTTGAGTGCAGACTCCTATTATTTTTAATACTCTATTTTAGTTTTATTTTTTAATTAATTTTTATTTGGCCCACGGGACGGCCATATCCATATTTCTCAAGTCCCACAAATCGACAGGCTTATTCAGGCCGGGCTAAAAAGCCCTTTTCTTAAATGGACTCCAAAAATCGTAGCGCAGCCCTATCAAATCACGGGTTAGGCCAGGCTGGCCCAACGGGCCTAGCCCATATTGACGGCTCTATTTTTGATATAGTGATAATATTATCAAGCAATATGCGAGATCCTTTCTCCTTCTCTTGGGCCTTGGCTGTGTGATTCTACAATTTCTTCTGTCATTGGAAAAATAAAAAAGCACCGTGAATCAAGAAGACAAAATATTTACACTACAAATCAAGCAAAATCTTGGATTCCCAAAGTATTTATCAAATAATTGAAACGATCTATTTTTAGAAGGAGGAAAGTTAGAATTTATTTTAAATAAAATTATATCATGATCTTTGATCTTTATAAGTTTGTTAGTTACGGATATATGTAGTTTAGATTTGTTGGTGCAATACTGAAAATATGATGCTAGGAGAAGTATGTCCTGAAAATAAGGTAATAAGTACTTATTAATTTGATGCTAGGAGAAGTATGTCCTGAAAATAAGGATTGTCGTAAGGTAATAAGTACTTATTAATTTTTTCTAGCTAATCAAAAGTTTTATGTTCGAGTCTTATCAAGTAAAAGTAGTCTTGTTAGAAAATGTTTTACTTTAAATATGAGATTTTCTAGCGAGGACATAAATTATTTTAAAAAATATGATTTATGTCAATGGAAAATGACAGGAACTCACGGCCCACCACATTATCTTGCTAATCAATTAATCTTCCTACACCTTTGATTTTAGGAATTTAAATCATGTCGACAAATCATGTTTTTGTCAAATTTGGGATATGTGTGGAAAGTGGCACATAATACAAATGTTGAAGCTTTTATTGGATTCTTATTCATAGCTGTCAAATCCCTCTTTCAAAACTAAACTGTCATTTAAAATGATATCAGGTCAATGTGAGTTAAAGAAAGCTAAATTGGACAGTTTACTTTTTTTAAAAAAATAAATAAAATCTTGATGGTTGTTATAAGAGCCCATAGGATTATTCAAGATTTACTTATGTGGAATATACCATTATTTAGTTGAAAAAAAAGATATTTTATTTGTGTTCATGCATTATAATATTTTAAAGAGTGCGAGATATTCATATTTCAACATAAATATTTATTATTTTATTTCATTTTCTACTATAAGTTAATATAATTTGTGGTATACACATCAATATATGCTAACACTGAGGGATCTTATGATAGCTGGTTAGGAAAATATTACATATGTATTACTATTAGATCCCATATAAGTAATACCATGTCTAGCTAGTAATAGCTAGTTAGGATTATGTATAAAATTAATACAGTGTTTGATTTACAATTGAGAAACCTGTATATCTAATATATATATATATATATATATATATAAGTTGTGAGGAAATCTATGTATAATTTTATGCTAGATAGAAAATGGAATAAATAAATACATGAATAATTAAACCTTGCATATCTAATCTCTCCATAAAATAATACATAATTTTTCTTAAAACTAATCCATATATTACTAATACAATTGTCGCCTAAGTTATCAAAGAGTTCGCATATATTATGAATAAGAACCTAGTGGGAAGTAAAATTTAATATAAATGCCACATTTGTTTTGTCTTAGTTAATATCGACCGCATACATAATTTTCAAATAATAATTCATTGGAATTAATGTTTGATGGAGTTGTTTTGCATGATGTTAGCTCTTTCTTGGCAATTCTTGCCAAAGAGCCATCATATGTTAGGGCTATATATTATTTAATGTTAATGCTGTCATCTTTCACAAGTGTTGGTTGTAGTAGTATTATTTATGAATTTAAAAAGAGAGAGACTTCGTCTTTAACACCAATGTATATTCATGAGTTAATTATTGTTAAATAGAATATTGATATTAATTAGACATGATGAAACGATAAAGATGGTACTATTATATCTTACGTATTTGTTTTTTATTTGACATATAAATATTCGATAAAAATACATTCTTTTTTTATGAATCTGCATGAATTGCGCTTGATTTGGTTGTGTGGACTTGTCATTCCCTTAATCAGAAAGCCCCAACCCTCTTTTCAAACTCTTTGGCCTTTGCTTCCAAATTTAAAAGACCAAGTTTATGTATCGACGTAAGCCTCTATAATAAAATATTTTTAAAAAAAACAGCCCAAGAAGTCCACTTTGGTGGCAAAATACTAGATTACAAAGTTAAGTCTATCAATTACTTGATTAAGATTGGACTAGGTATATATATTTATTATTAAAAATGTATTATATTTTCTATGAGTTGTATATATCTGATTGAATGGTGTAATTCCAAAGTCACGAGTTTAAGATATGAAGGTTGTTAAGGATGGAAGTGTAAAACACTAGCTATTTTCAAAATTCGAATATCCTATAGAAAAAATAAGAAAGGAAAGAGAGAGTTGCATCAAAGAAGAGACACGAACATAATTATAAATTTGAACTCAGTGACATCTGCAAAGAGCTGGATGTATGTACTTCATATATGTACATACATATTTACATGACACATTCTCTTTACGGAATTAATTAATCATTTGTATGTATTTCGTCTATTTGTATTATAAATTCATTGTGATGTCTTTAAAATTTATCATATTTACATGACACGCCTCTACATCACTTTGAAAATTTAAGTGTACCGCTACTTTATCTTCTTTTCTTTTGATAGAGAATTTATAAACTTATCAAATTATTAGGACGCATAACAATCACGTGTTCAATGACTTTTCATATCATTTTAATAAAAAATTACCTTTATGTCACGACCCAAAAATTGAGGTCATGATGGCACACATCTCGAGAATCTAAAAAATGGTGTGTAAACCAAAAGAAAAACACATGGGAGACTCCCGAACTTGTTTTAACCTTTTTAGGTGTTGAGTTAGTTTCTCGTAATGTTCATGGATGTTAGGTCAAGGAGACCTCAGATTCATGTTTTGACGGTTCCATTGGGTCCGGAACATGAAGTATGATTGAATTGCATATGTGGTTTGTGATCACGAGGTTCCGAATGAATCTCGAGGGTCCTTTCGATGCTTTGAGAGTTAGATGTGCTTTCTGGTGCTGCAGGCCTCGCTTTTGCGAAGTTTTTGTCGCTTAAGCAAAGGACATGTCGCTTAAGCGACCTTCATTTTAGCGAAGGCCGTTTGCTTTTGTGATTCCCAAGATTTTTTGCGGGGTCTCTTTTGTGATATTTGAGAAGGGTTTTGACCTACATTTTTTAGATTTAAGTCCCATTTTTCATTTTTGAGCTTGGGAAATTCGTGGCAATTTTGGAAAGGTTTTCTTGTGCTAAATCATTTGGGTAAGCTTCTATAATCTTAAACCTTCATTTTCCTTTGATTATTTATGAGTATTAACATCAAAATATGAGATTTTGATTGATTAACGATGAGGTTTTTTCAAGAACTCAAGTTCTTAGCTAAAATGGAGATTTTGAACTGATTTTAAGTCTTTTTTCAAAATGATTTTTCCCAATGAGTTCCTAAATCCTTAGGTAATGTTTTCAAGTATTAAATTATGGATTCAAACCTTACTTTCGGAATTAGGTTTTGTGTTGATTGACCACTTTTCAAGAGATTTGATGTGGGTATTGTTGTTTTCAAAAATTTATTGTGAATACTTGCTTGTGTATAGATTGTGTAGCTTTGAAAGTGATTCGGACGGGGAAGACTCAACTCAAGGAGCGAATATTGATAGATTTAAGGCAAGTGATGTCATTAACCTTGTATTCTAGTAGGATTCGTATACTTCCTTCGTTGCTTGTGTGTTGGGAGTAATGGGGATGAGGTGAAGGGTATTATCGTCCACTTAATACATCTAAATGAATAAAAATGGGGTTGAAATAAAAAAGGCTAAGTGATGAACATGATGATGTGAATTGTCTTATTGTGACCCTTGTTGATTAATTGATGAAATGTTTGAAAGCATGAATGTTGGACTTAAATTGTGTGAATTGTTGTCTCTTCTGTGTGGTGTGATATTTCTTGTGTGCTTTGATTGTGAACACCGTGATGATGCATGTGATAATTTATGATGCCCAAGTCTTTGCCAGCGAGTGTTATGATGTCGAAGTCATTTCCGACAAGTATTTATAAAGCCGATGTGAAATGATTTTGCCTAGTGATTTGATATAAAGTCGATGTGAAATGATTTCGGGTAGTGGTTTGATATAAAGTCGATAGGAAATGGTTCCAGCTAGTGAGGTTGTGCCGATGAGAAATAGTTCTTGCAAAAGATTGATTGTGACTTGATGCATTCTACTTGTTACTTGAGATTGATGTACTTGAAAATACATTACCTAATTTTATTTTTTCTTTAACGTTTAATCATGTAATCAATACTATTAGACTTATTTTAGCATGATTTAGTATTTTTACGTTATGATATTTTTATTATGACTTATTAATTTGTAATATTTATTTTATGCGATTTCAGTATTTTTTGTTGAATATTTTACTGTCATCCTAGCTCATCTCATATTTTTGTGTTATTTTCTTAAGAAACACCTTAAATAGTTGTATTTTGGTAGGATTAAAGAAATATTTGACGCACAAGTTAATTATATGTTTGTATGAATATTTTACTGGAAAACCCCGAAAAATCCAAAAAAGATTGAATCAACCCAGTCATGTACACCCTTAGCAAAATGTATAAGAATAATATTGAATATGATATATTAATAATGATGAGATTAGTTATATAATTTCTTATCCACTATTTGATTTGATGTATTCAAAATCAATTTTATCTTTCATCATCCATCTATTAATAATTCTAATATTGCTACTATCATGAATTGTTAAAGTTAGTTAGACATCCCTATAATACTACAATAACAATACTCTCTTTACAAGGTAAGGATATTAAAATAATACCAAACAAGAACATTTAGATGATATATATATATATATATATATATAATTTTGTTTTATATTTTACTTATATAGATGATATAAGCAAATAAAGAAATTTATCTTAGTCAATGGGAAGGTTGGTAAAAGAATTGAAACATCAAACATGGGATTATTTATAAATCAAAATTCTAGATATAATGGAGTTTCTCTTTTATTACATACAATTAGGATAAGTTGTAGTGGATGCATGTGAAATTATTTTTAATTAGAAGAATGTCAGGCTACAAATAAATAAATGATAGTACCCCGCAAGATCTTTTAAGCAAAATAATATTTTGGTATAATATGCCAGACTATGTTGTCATGAAAAGTACTAACACACTTAGAACTTGTAATATTTTATAATAATTATTTTAATCATTCATTTTATATGTAGTTAATTAGTTCATGATCTTCAAGTGGAAGATGCCCAACCTCACGCTTAGCTAAAGTTGGATGCTATTGCATGTGATGTTTTAACTACTCAAAATATATTTTGTAAGAATAATTACTTATAAGTCAAGATTAGAGCAATTAATTGATAATGTTTTATTCTAACTTGAGATTTGATTGGACCCTTTATTTTATTCTGTTGGAATCATTTCATTTGGATGATTCTCCCCTTTCCTAATCTTGGTTGTTTATCAAATGATTTGTCATTCATGAATAATTAAATGAATAATGTATTTGACAAATTTTGTAACACCATAATTAGATATTTGAACATACATCCTATCTTCCCTTTCAATTAATTTTAGGTAGGGTCAAACAAGAAAAGTAGTTCAAAAAATTGAAATACATTTATAATGGCAAATATTTTTAATTTTTCTTTCTTTCTCCCTAAGCTTTCAAAGTGAAGGGTCAATTACTCCAATAGAACCTTCACAGACAAACTAGGCTAAGATATTGGATCTACACAAACAAATTACTATGTGTAATAAATTAATTGTTGGGCATGCCTTTCAAGAATATAATATGTGTGCAATCAATTAGCATTATAGTGGAAATTTACACGTTCCTAATTTCTCTAATTAGGGTTAGACATAAAATACTGAATTATCGAATCGAAATTTTTGGTAATATGGTATTTGATAATTTGATATTCGATATTCGATATGGTATTCATGAGCAAAATTTTAATACAAGTCCAAAGAAAACGTTAAAGACTAAACATAAACAACCCAAATACATATGTATTTTAGTTGTGACAATTTGATTTTCTTAATGTCTTCTTACTTGTTGATCTTATATTATATCGTGCCTCCACATAGAAAAATAAAAATAATTGGAGCAATAATATTAATTTTGTAATACAATCGGCTACAACTTCAATATGGTATATTACCAAATATTGAATTACCGTACCGATCCGAAGTTTGATTTACGTATTACCGAATTACCAAATCAAAATTTAAGAATTCATTATTTCATATCTAAGGCAAGAGAAACCAAAGTTTAGATTAGTGCTAAACTTGAGTATTTAGGGAGTAATTTTTTATCAATCGTTCAATGCCTTTATTGTAGTGTTATATATAAAATGTTCTGGTCTCAAGTTAAGTGTCCTTTATCCTGGAAAAATTATTGTTTTCTACAAAATAAACTCAATGCTATATAACTCAAAAACTAGGTTAACCCGTATAGGGAAGTCAATTATGATGGTTATTTTAGTGTAATATGATTTCTTTAATAAATAATGCATCTCTAAAAGGAGGATTTTCGATTTAAAAAAGATCAGTTTGTTTGGAAGTTTCTACGCCAAAAACTAAAAAGAATGGCATGCCTACCAATAATAATGGCTTTAAAGTAACATAAGGTGAAAAGTACATAAAACTCCGTGTGGACCGATCCTAAAGGAAAAACGTTGAAATTTACACCTTTAATTAATATCACAAAGACTGATAATAAAAAATTAGATCAATTAATAAATAATATATCTAAAATAGAATATAAATAACTCTACATTTATGTACCGATCGACGAAAATCTCGACCTTTTGCCTGAATTTATAGATTGACGAGTGTTGAAGATGAAGGAAGCTGATGATTGGAACATGTCAAAGGAACTGGTCCAAGGAAGTTGGCTGACGTGTTTACTGCGGTAGAGTTAGAGTCACACTAGGAATAGACTACTAAATACTAATTTATGTACGCCTAAGTTGATGTATCGTGTATGGGGCTAAAGTCAACTATGATAAGGTATTTTAGTTGTAGTAGTAATACTACTCATGTAAATAATATATTTGTATTGTAGTAGAACTCCTAGTGTAGCTAGTACAGGACTCTTCTCCTATATAAGGAGCATGTACTCAACAGTTTTCATTATCAATCCAATCCTTGATTTCTCTATACTTTACGTGAGAATTTTACATGGTATCAAAGCATTAAAGTTTTTCCACTCTTTAACATATTAGATCCATAAACCAGAATAACCATATTATCAAATTGCAATGGCCTCTTTACCAACACCCCTATCAACCTCCTCTCTTATTGCATCTTGTTCCATTAAACTCAAGCCAATAAATTATCTTATATGGAGAACACAAATGTCTTAGTTGATTTTAGTGATGAAATTAACCTACCTCATCACAGAGATGAACCAACTAAAAGTACATGTTCCACTGGACAGACTGTTGAGAAAGTTGTAGCAGTTGAGAAGGATGTAGAAGACATCACGAATATTGATGATTGGGAGGAGAATGATGGGTTCCTAAGAAGTTGGATCTAAGGCACCTTAACAGAAGAAAGCATGTACTTGATTGTAGGTTGCTCAACTGGCAAGGAGATGTGGTAATGCTTGGAAGAAGCTTATCTTCAAGCAACAAGATAATGAGTTTCAGCTCAAACAACAACTGCAAAGTATTAGGTTAGGAACCAAAAAGATTGATGAATATATTAAGGAATTCAAAGGCATATATGATGGCCTTGCACCCATTCACAAGCCTGTGGATGAAGATAGCAAAGTAATTAGTTTTTCTAGAGGTCTAGGTCTCAGGTACAAGACTTTCAGGACTGTCATGCTAGGTAAGGCACCATATCCCACTCTTAATCAATTTGTTAATGCTTTCAGGAGTTTTGATATGAGGGAGTACGAAGAAGAAGTGCCACAATAAAACCATAACATGACATTTTCTGCCCAAAGCGGAAGGGGAAGAGGAAACTACTCTCAAAGAAAAGGAAACAATAACTTCAATTCCAGAGGAAGAGGCTTCAAGCCTGCTGGACAAGGAACAGGTTCGTATAATAGCAAATATAGACCAAGTTATCAGAATAGTCCTTCAAGTGAAAGTCAGTAGAGGAACGGTACTTATGCATGTCAAATTTGTGGTAGGAATAACCATACTGCTCTTAAGTGTTTCTACAGGTGGGACTACTCTTACCAAGCTGGAGATGAGCTACCACAAGCATTGGCTTCTACTAATCTACAAAACACTACTAATGACACCTTGTATGTGGACTCAGGAGCAAGTAGTCATATGACACACAACTCAGGTATTCTAACTGATCTTAGACACTACAATGGACCAGATAAAATCCTTATTGGGAATGGATCAAAGTTAGACATAACATATGTTGCGAACATATCAAGATCATGCCTAAAGTTAAGAGAAGAGCTTGTAGTTCCTAAAATTAATAAAAATCTACTCTTAGTTAGTAAATTTGCGAAGGATAATTGTTGCACTCTTGAATTTGATGAAGCTAACTTTGTTGTAAAGGAAAAGAAGACAAGGACATTGTTGGCGAAGGGATCTAAAAGGAATGGACGTTATGCTTTGGAATATAACAATCTATATGCTTTAACTGTTGCACACGGTTGGAACATATCAGACAACATGTGGCATACTAGATTAGGACACCGTAGTTTGAAGTCTTTAAAAGTTTTGAATAGTAATAAATGCATCAATGTTAGTAGTTGAAATAAAATGCCTACTATTTGTTCTAGTTGCCAGATGAGCAAAAGTTGTAAGCTTCCATTTGGTTTGAGAAATAAAATTGAGAAGGAACATTTATTGAAAATTCATTGTGTCTTGTGGGGACCTGCTCCTATTGAATCTTCTCAACATATGAAATATTATATCATTGTTGTAGATAATCACACAAGATATACATGTATTTATCCACTAAAAAAGAAATCTGAATTTTTTGAGGTCTTTGTAAAATTCCAGAAAATGGTGAAAAAATAATTTTCTAAAGAAATTAAGATATCTCAATGTGATGGAGGTGGTGGGTTTATCAAAACATACTTCATCAAGCATTTATAATATTGTGACATTGTGAGACATATTTCATGTCCTAACACACCTGAACAAAATAGAGTTTCAGAAAGAAAACATAGGCATATTGTGAAGACTGGTTTAGCTTTACTACTTCATGCTAACCTACCATTGTTTCTATGGGTTGAGGCTTTCCTCACTGTAGTGGTCCTCATTAATAGACTGCCATCCTTAGTCCTAAAGATCGGGACTCCATTTTTTAAGTTGTGTGGAGAGAAATCTAATTACAACAGTCTAAAGGTGTTTGGGTGTAGATGTTTTTCATATATCAGGGGTAGGAACAAGTTCAGTCCAAAGACTTGCCCTTTTGTGTTTAAAAGGTATATTAGCTTACACAAATGATTTAAATGTTATCATCCCTCTACAAGGAGGGTGTACATATCCAGACATATTGTGTTTGATAAAAATACATTACCCTATGTGCCTTCAAGGCAATCTCAAACTAACATTGATGTCTCACCTCACCTTACTACTTTTGTTGAATCTTTCTCTAAACTGCAGGCATATGATAATCATAATTCAAGGAAAGTACAAGCTGATAGTACGCAAGTTACTTATGAAAATGCTACTACAACAACTCATATACACTTTGGTGATGAGAGTGTTATTGACCCCTCAGGTGCAGGATTAGATGATGATCATGAGGAACAAGTCGATGGTGATGATCCAGACAATAGTAACGAAACTCAAATTGATGAGGCTCCAATTGCAGATTTAGGATCTACTAGTGGCAATGAGGAACTGGTTGCACGTGCAGGTCCAGTCAATGGTGATTTATCCAATCCCACTTTCTCTGTGTCTAATCTACGGGAAATACATTTAGAAGTTACTTCTCCGAGTGAAATCTTCCAAAGCATCATCAACCTGAAGATACCACACTACAATCAACTACTTTTGTTGATGTACTTCTTGCACCACAAGGGCATCATATAATCACCAGACATAAGGCAAATAAACAACACCTTTCACTTGTTGCTCGCAGCAGCAAAGAAATCTTGAGGGAACCAAATATTACTAAGAAAGCACTAAGGTCACCTCATTGGCTTGCATCAATGCAAGAGGAAATCAATGTTTTACATACTAATAAGACATGGATATTGGTGTCCGAATCTCCTGGTATAAACTTGGTTGGTTCAAAATGGGTGTTTAAGACAAAATTGAAAGTTAATGGAACAATAGATAGATACAAGGCCAAACTTGTGGCCATGAGATTCTCTCAACTTGAAGGGATAAATTTTGAAGAAACATTTAGCCCGATGGTTAAAGCCACAATTATTAGGGTGGTTCTATCCATTGCAATCAACTCAAAATGGGAAGTTAGGTAACTAGGTGTCAAAAATGTCTTCCTCCATGGTTTCGTACAAGAGGAGGTGTACATGAGTCAACCTCCTAGATTCATTGATCTCAGGTATCCTCAGCATGTGTGTCTACTTAAAAAGAAATTGTATAGTCTTAAACAAGCACCAAGATCCTGGTTTGATAGGTTTAGCATGCATCTCCTATACGTTGATTTCATTTATAGTAAGACAAATCCCTCATTATTTACTTTGCAAACTCACAAAGGCACTATATATATTTCTCTTGTTATATGTGGATGATATTATTGTCATAGGAAGTAATCCATCACATCTCTCAGAGTTGGTTCTTCAACTTGGGAAAGAGTTTGCAATGAAAGATCTTAGTCCTTTACACTTCCTTCTAGGAGTAGATGTTAAGTATTTTGAAGGAGGAATAAGTCAGAGGCTGAGCTACTGGAAAAGACAAAGATGACTTTGGCAAAGGATGTAGCCACTTATTTGGCTCAAAAGCATGGTTTACATGAAGCTGTGGGAAGTCTTGTAAATGCATCCTTATACAGAATGATAGTAGGGAGTCTTCAATACTTGACACTCACTAGACCTGATATCACTCATGTTGTGAATTTAGCAAGCCAATTTATGCAAAGTTCAAACATTGAACATCTTTGAGGAGTAAAAAGGATTCTCATATATATCAAAGGTACTCTACACTTTCGACTCAGAATTATTTCACAATCACCTTGTAGGTAGTATGGATATTCAGATATTGATTGGGGAGGTTGTACCACTACTAAGAGATCAACTATAGGCTATATCATCTACCTAGGTGCAAATTGTATTTCTTGGACTTCCAAGAAACAGTCCACCGTAGCCCGTTCGAGTGTTGAAGCTGAGTATAGAGCACTAGCCTCCACTATAGCAGAGATGACATGGATCATGTATCTACTTCATGATCTTGGGGTGTTCCTTCGATCTGTTCCTACATTGTATTGCGAGAACTTGAGTGCCTTGTACATAAAAGTTAATCCAATTATGCATGTTAGAACTAAACATGTTGAAATGAACTATCATTTTGTTCGTGAGAAAGTGGCCAGAGGACAACTTCTTACTCAGTTTGTGAGGTCTAAGGGTTAGCTAGCTGACATTCATACCAAAGCATTGACAAAACAATTCTTTTCTGGATTTTGCAATAAGCTAGGAGTTACAGTTCCTCCACTCACTAGCTTGAGATGAAGTGTTGAAGATGAAAGAAGTTGATAATTGGAACATGTCAAAGGAACTGGTCCAAGAAAGCTGACTAACGTGTTTATTGCTGTAGAGTTAGAGTCACACTAGGGATAGACTACTAAATCCTAATTTATGTACGACCAAGCTAATGTATCGTGTATGGAGCTAAAGATGACTAGGATAAGGTGTTTTAGTTATAGTAGTAATACTACTCATGTAAATAATATATTTATATTGTAGTAGGACTTCTAGTGTAGCTAGTATAGGACTCTTATCCGATTTAAGGAACATGTACTCAATAATTTTCACTATCAATACAATCCTTGATTTCCCTATACTTTTCGTAAGAATTCTACAAGAAGCATAGCTTATCTTTATCTTGTCCAATAGCATAACTGCATTCGAAAATTTACCTTCAGAGCTAGACATGTTGTACTGGTGAGGCACCAATAATATTGCATATATGTCGTCATGTATCAAACAACATGATATGCATTATATATAAATATCAAAATGTATCATGTATGACATACACACATTTACGTATAATGTATCATGTATCTCGTTATACTTTTCATAGTGTTTTTGGTATTTTAATCATTTATTTGATAAATATTTCGCGTTAATATCATATAAAAAAATCAGATAACAAATCAGATATACATTATGTGTTTGAGATACACACTATAAAACTAAGATACATAATTAAAAGAATCATTTATCTTAAATATACTATCATTACTATTAATAAGATATACATTATATTTCTGAGATACAGGTATGAAAAATTAAGATATATGCTAACAAAATCATTAATCTTAAATCTTAGATCATTACTCTTAAAAAGATATACATTATGTTTCTGAGATACAAGCTAAAAAAATTAAGATACATTCTAACAAAATTATTACTCTTAAAAAGATATACATTACGTTTATGAGATACATCCTACAAAACAATAATCGATATGACTAATTTTTTCCTATCTGATCTTACAACTTTGTATTTAAATCGATGGTCTATGACATATTTTTACATTACAGATATAACTATATCTTTGTCCTTATACAAGTGCTAAAATCTTAACAACTTTGTGATTATAGTCGGCAATAACATGATTCGAATTCGTATCCAAAACGCATAACGCTTCAACATTACAATTCTTTTCAAGAAGTAATGTTGTTTCAGTTGTTCCTTCAGCTCCCACTTGAACAATTGACGTATCAGAATCAAAAGATATTTCACCATTACTGCTACATCTAAATATTTGTTCTTTAGCTGTTATGAATAATGGATACAACCCGCAATTGAATTAACGTCTTTTTAATTTCATAAAAGAAAAATCTTATTCCCATTTCGTTTTGAATTTCATTGCGGTTAAATTGTCTTCGATCATGTATCTGGTCTTCATACTTTTACGTGTACAATCGATTTCTAGTTGTGCTGAAATACCTTCAACTAGATTGTTGTAGGTGACATTATATTTCCATAGTACTCAATCGATCCAATAATTTTCATAATCTGTATCTGAAATTCATGAACCCAAATGCCTCAATACTATATGATATTAGCCATTGTGAAAAAAATCCAAAACCTCAAGAAACAAAGAAAAGAAAAAATGAATTGTTATCAAGAAGATGAATTACCATATTTTTGATTTTATGATTTCGTTATTTTAAGAAAATTTGTTAAAGTTGATACGCTAGGGGTCCTGTAAACATCTTAGAGTCGTCATTTGATCCTTAATTACTCCTTTGATTAAGGAAATCAGTTACATCCATTTAATTCAAACTGATAAAACATGTATCTCAATTTTTAAAACTGACAGATACATGTATCTGACGAGTAACGATACATGTATTCAAAAAATGAAATATGGTACATGATGTAATATTCTAAACTATCGAGAATCCTAGTATTATGACCTAAACTAGTGAGATTTATGTAGTTTGTTCTTTACTTAGAGCATGTTTGGATTGACTTAAAAGTTGATCAAACCTACTTTCAAGTCATTTTTAGCTTTTGAAAATGTTTGACAAAGGTAAAAATAACTTTAAAAAAAAAGTTAAAAACCAAAAGTATAACTCCCTCACTTTTTATTTTTTTGACATAAAAGTCATTTAAAGTTCGACTTTTATTTTTTGACTAAAAAGCTACTTTTTTTCACCTATCCAAACAGGTTCTTAATCCATGCGTCTATCGAAAATAATATCTCTATTTCCCACAAAATAGAAATAAGGTTGAGTACATGTCACTTTCTCTAGACTCACATGTGATGTTACATTGTATTTGTGGTTGTATCTCAGTGTCATTTTAGTTTGTCCAAAAAGTGATAAATTTCTTTCTCTTTTTTTTATTTATTTAATCTTTATATATAAATTTTAGTTTTCATAAGAAAAAAAATAAAAATTCATGTAAAAACCTTACTAGTACTCATTTAAAACGATAATTTAAACACTTTATGTATATTTAATTATATATTGATTTTTTAAATTTCTTAAATTCGGTACTCTCAAACGCATTCACACAAGATCGAGAATTAACGCATGTGAAATAAGTATTAAGGATGTAGTTCTGTCAGCTGTGGATGAAGTTGTTCTTTCTTTAATTAAAGGTCTTGAATTTGAGCTTTAGGTATCAAAAAAAAAAATTATGCGAAGAGCTTCCCCTGATTGGGGCCCTATACAACGCGAAATCTAAATCAATCGAGTTCTAATATGGATACCAAATATTGCTAGGGGGTATTTTTTCATTTCGCTTATCTTTGTCAATTTATATGAAAAGCTATTAATCCATAGTGTCATTTTACTTCGTCTAACATTAAATTTTATTTATTTATTCATTTTAACAAATCAATACAATATATTTTTGATATTATTTTTAAAATTCAGATTTTGAGAATACATTATTAGGTAAAACAAACCTATAATAACGACTTTCATACTGAGTCAAACAAAATGAAATGAATGGAGTAATTAAATTTTCTTTCTGTCTCAAATTATTTACCGTAATTTTTAAAATTAATTATCTCAAATTATTTATCATTTAAGATCAAATTAATTATTTATTTCTCATTAAACCTTAGAAATATTTGTTTTTAAAAAATTATAAACATCTCAATCAATAAATATTTAATAGAAAATTATATTTTAAAAATAAAATAATTTAAATATTTTCCTAATTAATATTAGAACTTATCTAAAGAAAAATATGACAAATAATTTAGGGAGAAAGTATTTGTAAAGTGGAGAGCAAATAAAGGTGGATGATGAGAGCACGTAATGTTTTGTTTTGTTTTGTTGTGATGATCCGTACAGAGACAAGACGCAGTTAAAGGAAAACAGGGAAACACAAAAACTGTGGGACCCACTCCCCACTTGTCCAGATCTCACTGCCTCACACGTGGGACAGACCAGGTCCCACTTTATTTAAAAGATAATAACAAAAGCTCACAACCATTAAAGAAAAAGATACCACTATCGTATATTGTGTAGTGAATGAGATAGCTACTTAATATATTAGAAATTTCGAGTATGAAAATATTTTTAATAGAAAATATGAAATTTAATATTGTACAAATCTGAATTAGTAAGACTAGCAACAAATGCTTGATAGAAACCCAAGAAAGAAGAAGATTTATCTTATAAATCATCTGCAAATACATTTATTTTTCATTTCATCCTTTTTTTAAAAACATTTAGAAAAATACAATACGATGTTATAATTGTTCAAATCCCCTTCCTAATTAAGTTATTTTTTAAAGGAACTTGTAAGAAGATTTAGGACAAAGTTACGGAATTCCCGTAACACTAATTTAGATTTATTTTGTCTAATAGTACTACCTCTTTATCGCATTTATGACACTTAAAATGATATTTTTCCCTTTTTAAATTTATTTAATCTAATCTTATTTTATAAATATCTAACATGTTGAGAAATTTTACTATTACTCAACAAAATAATTTTACTATTTTTTACACTCTATAAGTTTTTAATATTGGTACTCAAATATAGATAAAATAAAAAATATATAAAGTTAATTTGAAGCGAATGAGTATGTAATTTATTGCTCCCTCCGTCCCATTTTATGTTAGGTAGTTTGACTCGACATGAAGTTTAAGAAAGAAAGGAACACTTTCAAAACTTACGGTCCAAAATAAATGATAAAAAATTGTGTGACTGTAAATTATTTCATTAAAAATAAAATAAATATTTTATAGTTAAATTATTACTTGATATAAAAATATGTCATTCTTTTTAGAATTGATTAAAAAGAAAAATATATCATATAAATTAAATTGGGGTAGAGGGAGTATATTTAAGAAGAATTGCAGTGTATATTTGGTAAGTAAGTTAAAATAAGGAAAACAACAAAAGTGTGAAAAGAAGAAAATAAAAAGAAAAAGAGGGTGACGTGGAGGTTTGGACAACGTGGCATAGACCCAAAATGTCAGTTACTGCATCGGAATTCACAGCCACGTAATCACGTTATCCCCGCAGTATCACAAGGAAAAGAGAAACCTCAATTTACGGACAAGTCCCTGCAAATTAGCTGACTCACCTGCTAAACTTTTAGCAGGGTGTATAAAAATAATGTTAAATATAATGTATTAGTAATTTTTCATTAATTATACATAGATTATTTCTTATGCATTGTCTTGTTTGATGTATTAAAAATAGCATGCATTAAATAAAAATATTCTTCCACAATTATAATGGAAAAAATACAAGAATAAAAATGTTTTAAGGGACAATGAGGTCTTTATTAACTATGATAATGAATATATTAAAACCTCTTGCATTACTAATATTGTATATACACTTCAATATACAATAGAGTGTATAACTAATTAGTTATACATAACTAGGTTAAAAAATGTATCAAATAATGTATGCATTAACTTTGTATACTACTAATATTTGGTTTGGTACACTTTTTTTTAGCTATATCCCCTATTTAATATTATATGTTATTTATAACTAGTAGATGAAAAATCATGTACTAACAATGCAAGGGTTTTAAAATGCATGTATTAGCATGGTTAAAACACAATCATCTCTCAAAACCTTTTCCACATTCGTTAATTATATCGTATTTGTGAGAATTTTTTTAAAAAGGATTATCCAATGCAAGATATTTTAATACACCAAATCAAACATTGTATAAGAAATAAGTTTAGCATAATAATGCAAGCATAACTAATTAATACCATTATTATTAAAATTCTACATTTAATATTATTCTTATTCACCATATTCCAAAATCCCTTTTTTCTCTTAAAAAACTTGATCAAATACCTCACTTTTTAAAAATGTGTTAAAAATAAATTAAATGTGTAAGATACATAATTTCAAATCTACGTCGATTAAATAAACAGTGAATTTAGTGGAACTCAAAATTTATACTATCTCCCTTTTAAAATAAGTGATAATTTCAATTTGGACACAATCATTAAGAAAATTATTAATTATACATAAAAAAATTTTAAATAAGTGATAGTTTTTAAAAAATGATATAAAATATTATTTAGTTTAAAATAATATGAAAAAGATTTGTTTGTAAATGTAATTATAGTTGTTGAAAGTGTGGAGAGAAGAAGTTAAATAGAATATTGATGTAATTATTGATTGGAGACAAGTGCGTGGAGATAGGAAAGTGATGGGTAAAAATGGAACGCAGAATGCACTTCGATGCACTAAACTCGATCTATTCAATTATACAACATTTTTTAATCATACAATAACACTGTATGATTTTGATGATCAATTAATATGAAACTAAGGAATATCGTTTTGATTAATTAATTAGAGAGTTAAATGATGAATGGTTGTTGCAAATGCAGGCAATCCCTTTTTTAGTTTTGCAATTTCGAAGCATTTCGTATCGGTATTCTCGCTCTATTTTATCACTTTTTCTCTCTCTTTGACTCTCTAAAGGCTTTAAATAAAGGGCGCTGCCCATTCTTCCCTCTCTACTTCCCCCAACTCCATTTGCATGCTCTCTCTCCTCTCATCTCCTTCTTTAACAACCCATAAGCCAAAGATTCAGAAATCATACACACATGGCTAGTGTTGAAGCAAGACATCTCAATCTTTTAAATCAACAAAGGTATGTATTTCTCATCGTCTTTTTCTTCTCTTTCTGGGTTGATTTGTTTTTAGATTTGCTGATATGGGTTTATTGGAAATTGCAGGAATTTGATAAATTCGAATGGATTTGTATACAATACCCAGATGAGTTCAGGACTGTTGCCAATGCCGGAGAATTATTTGCCGATTCAGATTCAGCCCAAGACGTCGGTGAATACTGAGAGTGGTCTTACCTTCAACCTGCCCACAAATGATGTAGTCGCTCCAAGGAAACGTTCAAGAGATTCATTCACTCCTTCTTTCTCTACCCCTCAGAAACCCTGCAACGGACTCTCTCAAATTCTATCGTTTGTCGGTGATGATGTTTTGCCACTTGTTCAACAGTATCAGTTGGATATCAATTCCATCATTTCTCACCATGTAAGCTTAATCCCCAATTCAATTCTCTCTGTTTTATTTTTTTCTTTTTCTTTCATTTACTCATTGTTTGTTTATTTACAGACGAAGAAAATAAGATTGGAATTAGAAGAGCAACAGAAACATCAATCGAGAATGCTGGTATCAGCAATTAGCGAAAGAGTAATGAAGAAAATGAAGGAAAAAGACGAACAAATACAGAGAATAGGAAAAATCAACTTAGTCCTACAAGAAAGAGTAAAAACTCTTTACATGGAAAATCAACTATGGAGAGACTTAGCACAAGCCAACGAAGCCACCGCCAATTCACTCCGCAGCAACTTAGAACAGGTCCTGGCACACGTTACCGAAGAACGCCTCTCCACCGAGGAAGACGCCGAGTCATGCTGCGGCAGCAACAACGAAGAGGATGATGAAGAAGAAGAAGAAGTGCGCACGTTAGCGGGAGATGCGCAGGATAAGAGAAACAGAATGTGCAGAAGGTGTGGAGAGAGGGAATCATGCGTATTGCTGTTACCGTGCAGACACTTGTGTTTATGCACAGTTTGTGGGTCAAGTTTACAGGATGCTTGCCCAGTGTGTAATTCGAATATGAATGCCACAGTTCATGTGAACATGTCTTCTTGATCCATCCATGGAAATCTTCAACAATCAAGATTAGACAAAATAGAGTTACAGGTTACTGTAAATTCACTTTTGGTACTAGTAAATGAATTGTTCATTCTTTCTCTATACATATTCTTTCACTTCTTCTTGAAATTTATTGTTTAAGACAATTCTTAAATATTTATTCAGGTCTAAATTATTTCAATAAGTATAAAGAAAAAAATTTAAATTATCTTTATTTCTAATTATAATAAGGTGACATTGGACGAATTAAAAAGAAAAAAAAAAGTCACATAGTAAAAATAGTACTTCCCTCTTTTCACAATAATTATTGTTTCAAGTCAAAAAATAAAAAGTGGGAAGAATCATATTTTTGGTTTTTAAATTATTTTTAATTTTGTTAAACACTCTAAAAATTAAATATGGATTAAAAATAGATTTGATCAACTTTTAAACCAATTCGAAAAAGTTTGTGCGTGTTTGAATTAAGTTATTTTAAATAATTTTTTATTTCTAAAATATTAATTTTAAGTTTTGGAAGCGTTTGAAAAGAGTTAATATCTCCAACTTATAATTTTTTAAAGTTTTAATTTGTAAGCTATTTAAAATAAGTCAATCCAAATACCCGCAATCCAAAAAAGAAAGAATATCTTGAGAATTCTTCACGTTTTGGTGGGCATAATCTGTATTTAATTAGGACAGAAAATTTTGAATATAAAATAAATTTAAAATATAGGTCTAGTTATGTGTTGAATTTTTAAAGAGATGTAAATAGAAAATGAATAGTTTTTTTTCGAATTTTTTTTCTTAAGGTACATTAACATTTGTTCACACTACCCCTTGTTAATAATAAATATATATTTGCTTCCTCAAATTTTTACTTATGAAAATTTTGAAATTTTCTTCCTTTTTTCTATTACTATTTCTTGTGATTGTAAAGTAAGTTTTAAGCGAAAATAACAATTACATCTCCAACAAGAATAATGAAAGAGAATTGCATTCGGGTTTTAGTACAATTTGTCCTTGTGAAATTTAATCTCTTTTCATGTAAGTTTGTTGTATACTGAGGTTTGGAATTACAACAAACTTACATGAAAGTCAAACCACACTTAAACACTTCTAGTACTCGATGTATATGATTATTTCCTCAGAAAATAAATGAATAAATTACACTGATATCTCGATAGTTCAATCAGTATACAACATACTAAAAGAACAATCAAATCACACTTAAAACATACTTTATAATTGTAAGAAATATTGTAAAAAGGTGATATTTTCAAAATTTTCGTAAGTAAAAAAACTGAGAAATCAAATAAATATTTATAACCAACAAATCGCAACATGAAAAGTTACTATTGTGTCTTATTATGTTATTCAAATTGTATCTTTTCTCAGAATATTTTCTTTTTAAAAATAACTATTCATTTCTTATTCACATCTTTTAAAAGAATCTAACAAATTATAACCAAGGTTAATAATAAAGACTTTTGTGAGGCAGCCAAACATGAGATATGTTTTATAGCTTTAGGGTCACTTTTTCCCCTTTCATAGATGTTGGACATTATAATCAATCACTATGAATAAATCAGGAATGGCTCGTATCACATCTTTAATAAATATGTGGTCCTCTTAAATTAGGTATTTTCTTTGCAAAGACATGCCCTAAGAGGTTGAGACATTAATGATTCTTTTTTAAAATGTCATATGACTTTTCTTGCACATTTATGGTGACATAAAGAGTCTCTTTTTTTTTTTTTTTTAGAATTGAGATATTAAATTAAATTACAACATAAATCTTAGAGTAATACTCATTTATTTATTTGATTTTGGAGGTGGACCGGTGTATCAAGATACTGAAATGAGAATGATGCATTCCTCCATCTCAATTTATCTTCTTCTTCTTACATGTTCTTTAATAAAATTTTAATTAAGAATTTTCTTGATTATTTTATGTATGTTTTAAGATACTTAACTTCTTTGTATTAAATAAATAATCTATTTATTGATAATCACTCCATAATTAAAGTGTTTATAGTCTTTCAGAAAAATTAATATTAGAATAAAATACAAAAAATATTTTATTTTATTTTATTTTAAAATTGAAAATAATAGTAATTGAGATAACAATTTAAAAATATCATAAAAGATAATTTGAGGCAGAAAAAAGTATTGAATTTTATTAATTAATTAGTACTAAATCAAGATATATAGTAAACGTTATGCAGAACAATGTGGCCCCAAAACCAAGTAATTCCCTTTCATTGCAGGCATGTATAGTTGTAAAGTACTATTTATTCCTTGTTTTATAAATCATGCCTTTGCTATTCCCCCTTTTTAATGTCAGTATCACAACCAATATTATCTCAATACCTAATTAATAGGGATAGGCTATATAAATTACCTATGTTCATGTCTATTAATAAAAAAAAATAATTAAATTTGTTATAAGATCAAGGACACACATCTCAATTTAACCAATTAAATTCAAAAATTAGCAGTTAAATATGTTTGTTAAGAAACTAAATGAAAATGTCTGAGAAAGTAAAGTGAGTAAAGAGTATGTAGGAATCAATAGAGCTTTGATGATTTACGTTTGCAGTGAACCCAGAGACTTTAAAGTGTTGTTGGTCTCAAATTCAAAGATATTTATATAAAAATACGTGAGAACTAAGACTTAGAAAATATATAAAGTTTGAAACAGAAGAATACCAATATATTACTTAGAATTCAACTCTTAATAAGTGTGCTAAAATTGCTATTCATATGCAACAAAGTTAATACATCAACATGTAGAAACTAATATTATATACTAGCAATCTTCCCAGTGGGAATATCGTTAATTATGCAAACTAATATTATATATTGTTGGCAAGGTATCATACACATATATTTGATGTATGTGTTCTTTTATCCTTTTACTATATCATCGGGACATGAGCTCTTTTCTGTCTCAGTATGAGTTCCTACCTTTTTTCGTACAACTTGTGATCCTAGTAATGACCTGAGGTCGAGTTTTACATGATATACTTTGAGCCGAGCACTCTATCAAAGAAAATTTCAAGAATACTCTTTGTTCATCATATGTGCCACGTGTTCACCCATCATTTTGTGACTTTGTTACGACCTGAGTTATCGTTATACTCAAAGACACCTTGTGCGGAATCTCAAAGTTCTTGTGTTGTCAATTTAAAATTTGGGTATACAAAGATTTTGGTTAAAATTTGAATTGGTTTGGGCTGACGTTAGTCTGCCATATCGAGAAGCCTCCCGCTATAGCGCTTGCATGACTGTTATATCCGGGTTGACGAAATCAGACCCTAAGTAAAATGATGTCTTTCTAATTTCCTCCCACTTTTCATGAAGAAATTAGGCAAGGGTTGCTTCAAAAATTCTCTTAAGCCACTCTCACCTTGGAAACCATGAAGGGTAGAGTTGACAGTGGACGGAGGTGGGTGACTTGAGGTGAAGTGTGTGGGTTTATTGAAATTTTTAAGTTTTCTGTTCTTGATTATGTGCTTGATATTATGTGGTGGATTCAGGTTGACTGATGATGTCTATGAGTACATATTGTTTGTACTGATACTACTCTAGCTATGTCACTTGGCGAAGTTTGATTGCAGGATTCAGTATATTTCTTAGGTGAAGACGGCGATAATCTCCGACAACTTTTACTTCTCTTTTCTTATGGTGGGAGTTGTGTCTTATTTCCTTTTATACATTATACTTTCTTAGTAGCCCTTGTAACTTTATAGACTAGTTCCTTGGGAGGATTTTTGGTTAATTGTAAAAAGATGATTCTTGCATTCGAGTTTTATGTCTATTCTAAAGTATTAAGAGATTTCATGTGTATTTAATTTTTTCATTGTCCATTTTTTAAAATTGGGTGGTAAGGATTTTTCTATCTAGGTGATAGAGCAGGTGTCTGCACTGACTCGATGGATTGGGTCGTGACAATTTGATATCAGAGCCCAAATTATCGATCTTCAAGTACAAGAGTAAATGTCAAATAGAGTCTTCATGATTGATGTGTTGATGTCCATATTTAATATTTAGGGGGATATGAAGCATTCTAGAAAGTCGTCTCACTTCTTTACTCCTTTCATGTGGTCTGTCGCTAGTCGTATGGGTTGAGTCCAATGAATATCTATGAATTCCAATTGGTATCTCAACTGTGCAAACTGGATGTCGTTGTCATGACTAGAGGGACACGAGTAATGAAAATCGAAACTAGGAAGGTTCCAATTGGTATCTGACATTAAACGCCATGTGAATGCATGGATGGCCAGTTAGTGGCCATCCATAATGCGATTAGAAGGTAATAAACCTAAATAATTTTTGTGATAAATCTTGATGATTGTTATTATATGCATGACCTTGCCTGAATGACTTAAATTTCCACGGGATTTAATTGCTTTAACATTTATGAGATTGTGAACAAGGAAAAGTTATAACTTGATTGTGTGTAATGATTAATGAAAATTTTCTATATGATTTTGTAAACATGTTTTGGGTGTAGTCTAGTCCTAAATTTTGTGATCTTATGGGTAAGTTCTTATTATGTATGGTGTGATGATCTTGAGATTTTGTCCAAGGCCATGATGCAAAGTCTGTATTATAAATTTCTGAGAATGATCTTGGGATTATCTTTATAAGTATGGTTGTATTCCAGGAGTTGGTATGGATAGGTAAATGGAGAAACATTGCATAATTTCAAAATTATGGGTTGAAACTCGTTGGGGACGCCATAGTGGGACTGGGCCGCTACAACACTTCCATTATATAAGGAATATTTATGGTATAGCAATAGCGTCATGTCAGTCATTATAGCGGGCAGAGCGAGGCATAACCAAAGCTATGTTTTCCCCTATTTTTGCCTTTATTTTTGAACGTTCAAAAATCATTGGTTCGAGTTCATATCAATGTGAAAACAACAGAAAGACATCCAAAAAAAACTATAGCTTATAATAGTGGTGATTAAGCAGTCAAAACAAGCATACACATGCTAACAAAAATAAAGGGAAGCAGGATAAAAGACGTCTTCAAGACCAAACGGGGCAAAACCCAAGGCTAGTTTAACATATACAAAGAGAAGGGGGAGTGTCCTAATCGGGCAGGAGATCCTCTGAGGCCCGCTCGCCAGTCCATGGCTTGCTCAAGAAGGGAAACCTCCAAAAGTTCTCTAGGTCAAGGGTGGAAATCTCCTTTTGGGGGAAAACACAAGTAAAATTGGCCTTAATGACTTTTACATCCTAACAATTAGGTGGTCCCGCTCCTGGTTCTTCCTTCTCTCCCCATTTACCTGCCATCGAAACATCTTATTCTCATCGGCAGTGGAGGGGGAGGTACTGTGGCTCTGGTAATGGCACCTCCTACATCCCTCTGGGCAGCAACTAAGTCCTCATCCACGCAGATGCCAGAAAATGGATGCTAGGACTAGGAAGGAGGGGCATCACCCTTAACATCTACATCCTTTTCCTCACCTGAATCTGCTACGGCACAACTGCTCCCAGCCTCATCTACCCTCATTTTTTTCTGCTCGAGGAGAGACAACTTTCTCACCAGTATGGGGGTGAATTGGGGGTCCATTACCTCTATTCGATAAATATCATCGTTAGGCGCCTACACTCATCTACAAAGTGAGGACACCAGCCCAGGGAGGAACGGGTCCATCTTGCTACCCCTGTAAAATCCTGTCATTCGGACACTATCTGCGCCCCCATGTTCACCTGGATCCCCTGATAGAGTAAGACACCACCAGAGCCTGGGGATAAGTCACATTGGTGAGATTGTCAAGTGGATGAATCCTCTAACCTACTAGTGCAATCCACCTCCGTGCATCTATCGAAAAATAAGCACTAGTCATACCCTTGGTACTAGGCCAATAGACCTTACCCTGGTATGCGTCATTAACCACTAAATCCCATAGCCATCTTATGTCCATCTCTTCAACTTGGTCTCGAATCATTGCTAGGAACGTTCGACACTCCCTGGACCTCATTCGCAATATGAACATCCACGAGGACCATCACCTCTTAAATGTGAAAGAAAGGTTGGGGCAATCCCAAAGAACTGACGGGAGAAAGGCATAGAACTCTTTCACCCAGAGAGAGCATCACAAAGAGCTTTAACCAGTGGGGCCCAACCAAACTTCTGAAGCCGATTGTAGAAAGCCTATGCTTTCTTCTTTGCTTTTCACATGCTAAAATCCCTCCCAAAATAAAAGCCCATATTTTGGAATTCCATGAACCGCTCCTGACTAGCTTGGTCGGGAACCTTATGTAAGGATAGTCTTGTTCCTAGTTGGCAACCATTTGATTGATTGAATTAAGAAATACATGAATTTTTGGGTTAGAAACCATAAAATCTCCTAAACAAGGCCTTCGAAAGCAAAATTTATCTTTGTAGAATTGGAAAACTACTGCCTGTAGCCTCTCACTATATTGGGTTACGTCCCGCTATAGTAGGATCTCTATGGCAGAAAATCGTATGCAAAGAGGCTGTAAATGATGAAATGGAATCACTAATTTCTAATAAAACTTGGAAGTTAGTTGATTTATCATCGGATTGTGAAACTATTGGTTGCAAATGGGTCTTAAGAAAAAAGTTGAAACCGGATGGATCTATTGATAAATACAAGGCTAGGCTAGTTGCAAAAGGTTTTGAACAACTAGAGGACCTAGAATTTTTTGATACTTTTTCACCGGTAACAAGAATTACATCCATAAGACTTTTAATTGCTATGGCTGCAATTTTTTATTTTCAAATTCATCAAATGGATGTAAAAACTACTTTTTTAAATGGAGACCTAAATGAGGAAATTTATATGGATCAACCCGAGTCTTTTGTTGAAGCAGACCAAGAAAGCAAAGTATGTAAACTTACTAAATCCCTATATGGCTTGAAACATGCACCTAAGCAATGTCATGAAAAGTTTGATTCATGCATGATTGAAAATGGTTTTAAAACAAATGAGTGTGATAAGTGCATATATCATAAGTCTTGGAATAATTCACATGTGATTATTTGCCTATATGTTGATGATTTGTTGATCTTTGGCTCTAACATGAGTGTTATTGATGAAGCTAAGAATATTCTTAGAAGACATTTTGATATGAAAGATCTTGGTGAGGCAAATGTTATTCTTGGAATAAAAATAACAAGAACATGTGATGGAAATTTCCTTGACCAGTCACACTATGTTGAGAAAATTTTGAAAAAATATAACTTTCTTGATTGAAAGCATGTTGCAACTCCTTTTGATTCAAGTGTTCACTTATTTCACGTTGAAAGTGAAAATGATGTAATAAATCAAAAGGACTATGCTAGCATAATCGGAAATTTGAGATATGTGACTGATTGCACTAGGCCTGATATTGCATATGCAGTAGGAGTACTTGGCAGGTTTACAAGAAAGTCAGGTAATGAACATTGACATGCTATAACAAGAGTTATGAGATATTTAATTGGAACACTTTATTAGGTGATTCATGTTCTACCACTGGTTATGTCTTTACTTTAGGTGGTGGTGCTATTTCTTGGAGATCAAAAAAGTAAAATATAATTGCTAACTCTACCATGGAGGCTGAACTAATTGCTTTAGCTTCAGCTAGTAAGGAAGCGAATTGGTTAAGAGATTTATTATTTCAAATACCTTATTTTGAAAAACCAATTCCTCCTATTTTAATTCATTGTGATAGCACCGCTGCGATTGGTAGAGTTCAAAACCGTTATTACAATGGTAAATTTTGAGGAACCCAAAACCATCATGCTTGGTGATTCACATACTACTCAAGTGCTTGGAACGGGAGATGTCGAATTGTGTTTTACCTCTGGAAGGGTGTTAACTTTGAAAGAAGTACTTTATACTCCTTCCATGAGAAAAAATTTGATGTCTAGTTTTTTTTTTTCTTAATAAAGCAGGCTTTAAACAGATTATTAAATCTGATCAATATGTAATAGTGAAGAAGGGTCTTTTTGTGGGGAAGGGGTATGCTTGTGATGGGATGTTTAAACTGAATATTAAAATGAATAAAGTTTCTACTTTTGTTTATATGCTTTCTTCTACCAATTGTTGGCATGCTCGTTTGTGTCATATTAATGATCGTTATGTTGGAATCATGAGTAGTTTAGTCGCTATAGCAAGAAGAAATACCGCTATAACAACCTTCATCGTCCCAACCTTCAAATGGGTGTGTCACTGACGCCCCTTGGACCAAAAGTCTCATTTATCAAATTTATTGCACATCAGTATCCCTAAACTATCTTACTACCAAAATATGCAAGAATTTAGACATTCCAACTCCTAATCTTGCCTGAATCTAGGTTCTACCCAAGAATAACCCTTCAACTTTCCCTACCATTTTGGACCCGTTTTCATCCTATTTTCCATAATCCTTACGCCCACAATGTTGTAGTAGCATTGTAAATGTGAGGGGAAGTCCCATGCTCCAACAATTTCATCAATCAAGTGTAAAAATTCAAAATTCAAAATATCAATCTAAAACTCCATTCTACCCTATCGATTTCTAGCATGCAATATCCATTATTTACATAATGTAGTAACAAGAGTAGAGTGAGCAATTGTTACCTTAGTTTTGACGCTTTAGATAGAGTGATCAAGAGAGAAAAATGTAAGTTTAAGAGAGTCAAAAGGGCAGTGGAAATAGAAACCCATTCTTAGCCTCTCTCTTAGTCCCATTTCTAATACCAACAAGCCTCTATAGAAGCTGGGCATCTGCTATATTAAAGCCTCTATAGTGACAGTAGATCCTCTATAACGAGGTGCAGCTCGGTTAGGGGAAAATGTTTTCTGTGATGGCTTCATAAGTGGAGTTTCTCTCTATATATTCTTGGCTACGTGGGATGTTGTAGTGTCATATGGTTCGTGTGGGGTTGAGTTTCTATAAAATTGTAAAAATTAGGCGGTAATCACTCCATAGGGTGCTTTGATAAGCAAATGTGACCGGCTTCGAGTAACTCTCTTAATTGCTTCTTCAGCTCCTCTAACTCAGGTGGAGCCATGTGATATAGGGAATGTGTAGGCGGTTTTTCTCCAAGATCCAACTCAATTTTATGGTTTACCAATCACCTAGGAGGTAAATGCCTCGACAACTCTTCCAACATCACATCTTTGTTCTCTTCTAGAACCTTCTCTATGACTGGTAGAAATAACCCCTCAGCACCATTGTCTTCTTCCAAACTTGCAATGGTGGCTGTAAACATTGGTTCCCCTTTCTTTAGGCCCATCACAAGCTGCATAGTTGATAATTGGTCTTGTCCTTCCGTCTTTGGCACCTTCACTAAAGGCACCATGCATGATCCTTCTCGTTCCATGACCCAAATATATTGGAGGTAGGGATTGATCATCGTGTGACATTTTTGGAAGATTTCCTACCTAAGAATGATATCAAAGATACATAGAGGAGCGATATTGTAGTTAGTCTTACCTTGCCACTTGCCTATTATGATGCTTAATCCATGGGCGAAACCACACACGAGAGTCAGTGGTGTATTGACCATCTTAAGGTGGGTGTTGCTTGGATTGTAACTCAGCCCAAATCTCGTTGTTGTTGTCTTGGTCATAATTTTGGCCTCTTCACCAGAGTCTACCATGGCATGGGTTGGTCGTCTGTTGATGGAGATGTCCACATATTGTGTGTTTTATTCTTCTGTCTTCATCAACTCCTTGGCAATAGCTCCACATATAGTCTAACCATGCCCAACTGCATTGTGCCTGAGTCTTGTCCTTGTGCATTCTTCTTCTTTCTCTCACGCGGAATAAAACCAAGGGTCTTCATTTCAGTGTACCTAACATAGCCATGTGGTCCACCACATCTGTAGCATTCATCTTCCTTTGTAGTTTACGTCTTCCTCTCGGTATAGTTCAAACATCCAAACCGCTTGCCGTCCAAATTATAAGAGTCGTGTTTCTTGGATGTGGTTGTTTCTCCTTAACTCTACCACGATCTCACTCTCTTTTGGCATGACTAGTTCTTGTCTCCTTGTCATTTCCTTTGTCATGCTAGAAGACGGTTAAAGCTTCAACCTACATGATGGCCTCATTTATGGTCCTGACATGTCGTCATTCCAACTCCGTCTTGGTCCAATTTGGCAACCCGTCCATGAAGTGGAATATCATATCTTCATTTGTGAGGTTGGGAATCTGAAGAGTGAGGGTGGTGAACTCCTTCACGTATGCTCGCATGCTGCCCTTTTGCTTCAGCTCCCTAAACTTACGCTTTGCCTTATTGATGACGTTGTTGGGAAATAAGGTCTTCTTGAAATCTTTTTGAAATTGCTCCCAAGAGTTGATAGTGCAAAGCTTCTTCCCTAACTCGGACTCTTTATGCCTCCACCGTAGCATGGCCATCTCCGAGAGGTACAACACGATAGTGTTGATCTTGTTCTTGTTGCTATTCACCATGTTGCACTTGTAGTAATTCTCCAAGTTCCTAAAGAAGTTTTCCACCTCTTGCACATCACAAACACTTTTGAACATTGGTGGTTTGGGAGCCTCAACCTTAGCCTCCATATCTCTGTCGAACGACGAAGATCTTCCAACTTCAATGCCCTCTTTGAGTGTTTTCATCTCGGCTCTCATGACTTCAATTGTTCTTAGTGCATCGATGAGCCGACACTCCAAGGAAGTGATGGATTTCTTCATCTCATATTCTTCATGCTAGCGCCCTTCCAACTCCTTGCTATGTTTTCATTCTCATTAAGGGTGAAGTCCTCAAGAATCTTGAACTTACTATCAACCTCATTCAAGCGCTTGGCTAAGATCTTCACAGCCTGCCTCGCAGTGTCAACCCTCGCGATCCACTCTTCTCCGGGAGTGACTTCAATGGGTTCCTCACCACGTTCATCGTCACTCGCTTCACTTGTCGAAAGTGGGTGACATGTTAGTGCTTCGTTTGGTGTAGGGTCGAGTAATAATTCCTCGTTACTCTTAAGGTGCTTCCTTCCGTTTTGATTCTTCTTTCCACCATTCTTCCCGACGTAGGTGGTGCTATCAGCGTTGATGTCTCCCTCATCAGTCATACCTTTAGTATAAATCTCGCTCTGATACCACTTTGTCACAAGCTTAGACTTCAACTCACACTTCGTGCGACACTCGATAACTTACTCACGATTCCTTCACGATCTTGTAAATTCAAGTATGCCTTTTCAAACTTAGATCGCTAAGAAGACACAAGAGAGTTTGTAAGAAGACTTTTCTATGGCTTTGGAAGATTGCTTGCTTTTGCTTGGTTGGTTTACAAATGAATGTCCCTCTATTTATACTACACACCTAGGGGCTACATAAGTCCCTATAAATTTACAAATAGGTCTGTCTTCTAAAAATCTTAACAAGCCTAGAGTTTTCTAATATTTTCCAAGAAATCTTTTTGAATATTCTAGAGTCTTCTCCAAATCTTTCCAAGACTCCAGGTTCTTCCCACTAAGGCTAGCTCACTTATGCTTTAATTTTATGCCTAAGTGATATGACAAACTGGCGGGTCATGACAAATGTCTATATTATATTGAGGACCACTAACATGAATATGAAAATGAGGAGGAAAAGCTTTGAGTTTACATGACAATGGATTGATTGTGACTAATATATTGTGTATCATGAGGAGTTATTAATACTGGTCATCGACAGATTCAATATAATGTGCCATCAATGTGACCCTTTTGTTTCCTTCTTGGAATCTTCCATCATCAAGGCACAATCTTTTAGGTCCTCCAAAGACAAATACTTATTTGTCAGCGGAAAAAACATTTCTACTCCATTTTACTAATAGTAGTACTTTGTTTTATTTTATTTTATATAATAATAGTATATTTTTTTTCTTTCTGAATTGGAGGGTTGTGGGGGAGGATTTCTTGCTAGCTAGTGTCCTCAACAATAATGGCTATCACTAACAACCCATCTTTTTTGATAGACATATTCCAAGAATTTAACCTTATTATATATTCTTTGCTTTTGATGATGTTGTCTTTAACTTTCTGGATTTCTTCAAGATTTTTCAATTCCAAAATCATCTCCTTCCATCTTCGTGGAAAATCACTCCTACTTTTATTTTACGGAAAAGAATAAAACATATCCTTAAATTATATAAGATTGAATAAAAATGTCATTCTTTAATAGCATGATTCGAAATTATTTTGGTTCAACAATGACTTTTAGTAACTTTTGGAGAAAAATGTCTTTTTTTCTATAATAAATGTAACTATTTTTTTCTTTTCTCAACATATTCTTTTCCTAATAAAAAAATATATTATAATCCATCATTAATTTTCATATATATAAGATCACAATAATTCATCATTAATTTTTATTTAAATAATGATAAAATCTTTTGCCCAATAAAATAAAAAATATTTTTGTTTCTCAATTGCTAATATAATCATGGGGTTTAAAGTTAAGATGGAACAATCATGATGCCATAGAACAGAAATATTTTTTACATTAATTCAAACTATAAAATATCTTCAAATACCATTGATGGAGTTATTATTGACACTTTTTTTCATATTGAATTTAAAGTATCTTCAAATACCAAAGATGGAGTTATTATTGAGACTTTTTCTCATATTGAATATAAAATCAAGGATATATTAGCAAGTGTTTATCCTAATTTCTATTTTAATTTGAAAAAGATTAACAAATAAAAATATTTTCTATTTTTTATTAGAATTTTTTTAATCCTTATCAAAATGAAAATTAATAATGAGGTTACTTTTATCTTATATAGATGACCTTTATTATCAATTTAAAAAATATGTTTCGTAGTACTATTTTAATTGATAAACGGAGATTAAAAAGACAAAAAATTATTTTCCCCTTTTTATATTAGTTAAAAGAATTTTAAAAGAATTATTTTTAAAAATAATATTTTATTAGACATTTTGACCCAAAGGTAGTAATAAGGATATTTTTGGATCAAAATTTTAACAGCGGAGATATTTTGGATCTAAATTTTAACAATAAAGATCTTTTAGATCAAACTATTTACGGATGATATTTTTATTTAATTTTACGTAAACTAAAAATATTTTTGACCCTTTATTTATTTATTTTATTATTAATATCTGAGAAGGACTTCTCTTATTCAAATTTTATGTATTTTAAAAAAATGAAAGATTCTCAATCCTCTTTACAGTATTTTATAAGTGAAAAAAAAGCATAATACATGAATATATACTTTAACTTGATCTCAATTGACATTTATATCATTTAACTTTGAGTGTGTATAAGTAGACATTTAAACTTGTATAAAGTTGAACAAATAGATACATTCGTCCACGTGACATCAGTGGCGGAGCCAGAATTTTCATGAAGGGGGTTCAAAAACTGAAAAAATAGACACATGAAGTAGCCGAAGGGGGTTCAACATCTACTATATATACCTAAGAAGTTATTTTAACCATGTATATATTATATGATTTTCCGTCGAAGAAGGTTCGGATGAACCCCCTAATAGTAAGGAGGCTCCGCCACTGCGTGGCATACTACATGGTAATTTGTGTCCTACATGTATTATGTCACATAATTAGACTCATGTGTCTAGTTGTTCAACTTTATAAAGTTTAAGTATTTACTAGTACACACCCGAAACTGGAAACATAAATATGAAATGAGGTCAAATTAAAAGTTACATTTATTTATTATGCAAATAAAAAACCAATGCCCCTGTCCCCTTTTCTACATCTATTGTCTTTTACATTCTCTTTTTTTTAGGGAGTCAATCAAGTAAAGCCTCTTTTTATAACAACAATAGAAGAAGAAAAAAAAAGAGCTTTAAGTTAATTTTATTAGGTAAATGATTCTTTTTAAAGATTAGGAATAATTAGCTTAACAATGTGCAGACTTAAATCCTAGCCCAATGATCAATTGAACATTTTTTGTCAAAAAAATTATGCTATTCGATTTTTTCAGTTGGTAAGGGGTAATATCTCTCCTTTGTAGCTTTTTATAACTTCAAAAAACTAGTTGTTTGTTACAAATTCCGCATCCAAATTGTCAATTTTCACATGCAATCTATTAAGGATCAGTTCAGATATTGAAGAAGAGAGAAGAAGAGGAGAGTATATTGACCTTATTTCTAAAACTAGAAACTGACTCATTACAGTGAATCAGGTGCACATATATACACCATTGTTCCTAACAACCATTAACTGCATTTCTACAACTAACTAACCAACTAATTTAACAAACTTAACTGTCAATTACTCAAATGCCCTTCTACACATTATTATCAAGTTAGTCATGTGTCATTACTCTCCCTCAAACTAGTGGGTGCAAAAACATTCAACACACCTAGCTTGCCTACTAAATATTCCTTCAACAAAGAAGTAAGCCATACCACCTCAAACACTGTATTTTTCATACCCATATATTCTATGTGCTGAACTTCTAGAAATTATATTCTGCTTATTGAATTTCCATGGTATCAAGGAGTCACCATGCATGCTTGACCAAAAAACCTGAGATTGATCTTCTAGTATTAAGACATGACGCCCAATTTGCATCACAGAAAACACTCAACTTATTTATTTTATTGCTACTCAATAAGATCTCAAGTCCTGATTCTCTTTTAACATATTTCATCACTCTGAGTGTTGCCTCCAATGTGACTTCTTTGGTTGGTGCAATAACTAGCTAAGTGTTTGAATTCAAAAAGCTATATCTGGCATTTTTTAATGTCAAATATAATATTTTTTGTAACGACCGGTTCCCGTTGTTATAGAAAAGCCAACGGGGAAAAACTTTGGGCCGGAAATTCTTTTGGCAGTAACTTGAAATTTTCCAACCTAGTCCAGATTTGAACAAAATCGGAGTCAATGAGGTCTAGGGAAATTTGATAACAAATGGGAGATCTATTTATGAATTTGATTACATGAGTATATGTGTACATAGCTAAGACGTTAAGTAATCTGTACGACTTTACATAATTGAATTCAGGCGAGTAGAACTCTCGAAATCGATCTTAGCATGGGAGGGTAGTTTCTGAGTGTCATGGGATGAAGGAGTGTTGTTAAATGAGGATTTGGGAATTCTTAAATTTGCTCATTGTTTCCGTGCAAGCCGCTAAGGCAGGATTTTCCCACTAGGGCGGGGCCGCTGTAGCGGGGTGAGGACCGCTATGGCAGGACATGCGCGACTTAAGTCGGAAATAAACCCCAAAAACGTTTTACTCTGCACTTTTCGACTTTGAGAGCTAAGGAACGACCCCAAGTGTTTTCTTGACAGTTTTCCACCATTATTGAGGCTAAAGGTAAGGTTTTCACTCCCCGAATCCATTTTTCGATTCGTAGAACTTAGTTTCTTGGGTGAGTATTGTTGGGGAAGGATTTTGGAACTGTTTGGATGGTGGGAAAACCCCTAATTTTGGATATTGGGATCATGGGTTTATCTAGGGTTGATAGTGTTGACTTTAATCCAGGTAATTACACATCATTTATTGATTCCCGTGTTATTATGATTGTTTGTAGACCAAAAACAAGCGGAAAGAATCCGAAAAGGAAAGGATCAAGTTTCTTAGAGGATTCAAGCTTTATTTAAAGTAGGTGATGATTGTGATTTCATGTTGTGTGATGTATGTTTGTTCGCGCTTCATTATAATACATATATGTATGCGAATGTTGCATTATTGATCACACTAATTGTAAATGAGGATATATGAATGATAAATGCCATGAATCATGACTTGATTGTATGATTTGAGAAAATACTTGTGATTGTGATTGTGGTTTGCTGAATGGATCAGGTGTTGCGTTCTGACACACTAACTTGGATCGGTTGCCGGCATAAAAATGGGATCGGTTGCCACGTTCCGACATAAGCATTGGATCGGGTACCACAAATCGGTACACTAACAGTTTGAGTTTGAGTTCCATGAGAGGGCCATTGACTTGACATAACTATATATCTTGAGAATTGTGAAATTGTACGTTGTTCATAAATAATGTTGATATTGTATATGTTCGGTGTATGCAAGTTATTATTATGTTGTAATGGCTTATGTATGTTGCATTGGTGGGATAGCCGCATGATCCTACCAGTACACTGTGGTTATGCACTGATACCGCACTTGCTCTTTCTTTGTTGAGTAAAGGCATCTTCAGGCGGCTATTGACAAACCTCGCTTAGAAGATCAGTGATTGTTTCGTATTAAAGGGTGAACCAGTTCTTCCGGGTTGCCATGAGTTCTTTTTCTGTTTCTGTCTACATTTCGAACTTAGACTTTCTAATTAGTTATTCGTATGATAGTTTAGAGGTTGTATCCCTTCTTGATTAGACTTATGGTTCTTGTTAGAGTTTTGGTACATTGACTTTCAGGTTCTAAGTGTTACTTGCGCATTGTTTTGTTAGACTTTTGGAGTTTATGGGAACTCTATTTCTTTTCCTTAGTATTTAAACTTGCTTCCGTATCATTAAATGCCTTAGTTTTGATTAAGTTGTGTAGTTCTTGGTTATCTAATTAGTATTAATGGTTCTCCCACCGGAGGGTTAGTGTGGGTGCCAATCACGATGGTCTGGGTCGTGACAAAGTTGGTATCAGAGCCTAGGTTCATTGATGTCAATGTACCAAAACGTGTCTAAAAGATTCGTGCGGAACGGTACGGAGACGTCTGTACTTTTCTTCGAGAGGCTAAAAGACTTTAGGAAATCTATTTGTTTCTCTTGTCTCCTTTCGTGCTATAACTTGATTCTAATTGGTATCAGGCGATTCAAATTGGTATCTAACCTCCTTCACTTTTCTGTCTGTAGATGGTTAACACTAGGTTCAATGGCATCAGACCCGTAGCCTACGCCAATGCTCCAACTGAGGAATCTGTAGCAAGAGGTCACAGTTGAGGCAGGGGTAGAGGAAGAGCTAGGGGTACAGGCCGAGGAAAGGTGGCGCCTACTAGGGATAGAGCACCGGCTGGGGATGATCCCAGAAATGAGGCCCCTCACGCGCACCATGAAGAGGTAGAGAAGAATGTATAGGTTGAGAAGGAGGAGAATGTTGGACAAGAGGAAGAGGTACATGCTTAGACTAGATGTATTCCTCCCATAGACCCAGTGTTAGCTCAACATATTATGTCGTTCTTGAAAGGATTGGTTGGTCCTGGAGTGCTTCCCTCTGTTCAAACAATTGAAGCTCCCGCCAATCCCCCTATTGCTATCACTGTCCCCAATGTGGGTGGAACTGTAGGTAATGATGCTTTCTTCCGTTATTTGTTGGGTATTGTTATGACTGGTAATGAGCATGAGATGCTGACTAAGTTCTTGAAGTTGAAACCGCCTATTTTCCATGGTTATAAGAGTGAGGACGCATATGAGTTCATCCTAAATTGCTATGAGAGGCTTCACAAGTTGGGAATTGTCTATCAGCATGAAGTTGAGTTTGTGACTTTTCAGCTTCAAGGTGAGGCTAAGCAGTGGTGGAGAAATTATATGGAATGCAGAACTTCAGTTTTACTCCCACTCACTTGGACCCAGTTTTATGCTCTGTTCTTAGAGAAGTATGTGCCTCGGACTTTGAGATATCGCAAGAAGGATGAGTTTATGTCTTTGGAGAAATGTGGTATGTCTGTGGCTGCTTATGAGGCCAAGTTTCATGCCTTGTCTAGATATGATACGCAATTGGTGGCTACTGGGGAAGAGATGATCCGTCTATTTGTTAAGGGGCTTAATTCTGAGTTGCAGGTATTGTCCGTTCATATGACCTCTGCAGGAAAAAGCTTCAATGAGGTAACTGACTTTGTGAAGAAAGTGGAGAGGGTAAGGCGAGACGGTCAAGCTAAGACATTGGCTAAGAAAGCCAAAAATTCAGGCAACTTTCAGGGATCTTACTCCAGAGATTCAGGGAGGCCAACACTTGCAGCCCGGCCAATTCAGTCCGTTATGCCCCCTTCTATAGGTAATTACTCTGGAACTCTACGTCAGAATTTGATTTAGGATAGCCAGGGAGCCTCACCTTTGGCGGGTATCAGGTCACATTTGATCGTACATGTTACAACTGTGTAGAACCTGGGCATATGAGGAGAGATTTCCTCGACCCGCGCATGTTGGATTTCGCGCAACAACAATCTACAGCACTGGTACCAACGGAAAATGGTAATAATGGTTGAGGGCGTCCACAAGGTGGGCGAAAAGGAAATTCGTGAGGCCGCGGAAGTAGGGGAAATTGTAACGTAGTCAGAGGTACAGTGCATCCAGGCAGAGAAGTCACCCGTTACGATGATAGGGTTCAGTGTTATGCCTTTTCGGGCAAGACCGAGGCAGAGGCATTGATGCAGTGATCATATGTACTATTCTTGTTTGTGACCGGATGACTAATGTGTTGTTTGATCTCGGTTCGACTTATTCTTATGTGTCCGTGCGATTTTCCTCAGAATTTGCTATGATTTGTGATATACTTGATTCCCTAATCCGTGTTTCTACCCCAGTTGGAGAGTCTGTCATAGTCACCCATGTCTATCATAGTTATCCTATTTTGTTTGTGGGTTTTCAGACTTAGGCTGATTTGGTGATTTGGATATGATTGACTTTGATATATCTTAGGCATGACTTGGTTGTCCCCCTATTACGTTGTGCTTAATTGTAATACTAAGTCTGTGACTCAAGAAATTTGGGGAAGGGAAAAGCTAGAGTGGGAAGAGGTGTACATGCCTAAGCAAGCTAAGATCATATCCTTCATTCGGGCTAGGAAACTGGTAGGGGAGGGTTGTTTGACTTATTTGGCTCATATTCAGGATGTTGAGGTTAAGTCTCCATCTATTGAGTCTATCCCTGTGGTGTCAGAATTTAGAGAAGTGTTTCCTAATGATTTGCATGGTATTCCTTCGGATAGAGATATAGATTTTTGCATTGATTTAGAACCTGGTACTCGTCCTATTTCCATCCCTCCTTATCGCATGGATCCAGCAGAACTAAGAGAGCTTAAGGCTCAATTCAAGAACTTTTTGATAATAGATTCATTCGTCCTAGTGTTTTCCCATGGGGTGCTCCAGTTTTGTTTGTTAAGAAAAAAAATGGTAGTATGAGGATGTGTATAGATTACCGGTAATTGAATAGGGTAACCATTCGAAACAAGCATCTATTACCTCGAATAGATGATCTTTTTGACCAATTGCAAGGTGCATCAGTTTTCTCTAAGATTGATCTAAGGTCTAGCTATCATCAGTTAAAGATTAGGCCTAAAGATGTGCCCAAGAAAGCGTTTTAAACCCGCTATGGTAACTATGAGTTTCTAGTTATGTCATTTGGGTTGATAAATGTGTCTGCAACCTTTATGAGTTTGATGAATGGTGTGTTCAAGCCATCTCTTGATTTGTTTGTTATCATCTTTATTGGTGACATTTTGATTTATTTGAAAAGTGAGGAAGAGCATGTCGACCATCTTCGTATTGTTCTAGGTGTTCTTTCGAAACAAAGGTTGTATGCGAAATTTTCTAAGTGACAATTTTGATTGACTTCGGTTGCATTTTTGGGGCATGTAGTTTCAAAAAAAGGGATAATGGTAGATCCCCAAAAGATTGAGGCGGTTAAGAATTGGGTTCGACCTAGCTCTGTGACGGAAGTTAGGAGTTTTGTGGGGGCTCGCTAGCTACTATCGTCAATATGTGAAGAACTTTGCTTCTATAGCCACGCACTTGAAAAATTTGACCAAAAAGGAGATATCATTTGAATGGACTGAAAAATGTGATGAGACCTTTCAAAAGCTCAAGACTCTCTTGACCACAACATATATTCTAGCACTACTGGTTGAAGGTAAATATTTTATTATTTGTTTTGATGCTTCACATTCGAATTTGGGTGTGGTGTTAATACATGATAAGAATGTCATAGCCTACACATCACGACAATTAGAGGTGCATGAAAGGAATTATCCAATAAATGATTTGAAGTTGGCAACGGTAGTGTTTACTCTTAAGATCTGGCGGAATTATCTTTATAGGGTTAAGTGTGAGGTGTTTACTGATCATTGTAGTTTGCAACATGTGTTCACTCAAAAGGATCTGAATTTGAGACAACGAAGGTGAAAGGAGTTACTCAACGATTATGATGTGACCATTCAATACCATTCGGGTAAGGCTAATATAGTGGCGGACGCTTTGAGCCAAAAATCGGTGAGTATGGGTAGTCTAGCTTGCTTGAGTGTACCCAAGTGAACTTTGGCTAAGGAAATTCAGACCTTGAAGTCTAAGTTTGTGAAGTTAGGCATCTCAGAGAAAGGTGTGGTGTTAGCTAGCATTGAAGTAAGGGCCACGTTCATTGAAGAGATCAAGGCCAAACAGTTTGAGTATGAAAATTTGAATGAACTTAAGAAAAAGACTGCGATTAGTAAGGCACAAAAGGCCACTCTTGATGCGGAAGGTGTGCTCAAACTTAAATGAAGGATTTGTGTTCCTCGAGTTGATGAGTTGATTCAGAAATTGCTGACATAATCTCATGGATCGCGATATTCCATTAATCCGGGTGTGACCAAGATGTTCTGAGATTTGAAGCGAATTTAGTAATGGCCTGGCATGAAGAAGGATATATCGGAGTTTGTGGCTAAGTGTCAAAATTGCCAACAAGTAAAGTATGAACATCAAAGACCTGCAGGTTTGCTCCAGAGAATGTCAATTCCAGAATGGAAGTAGGAAAGGATAGCCATGGATTTTGTGGCTGATCTTCCCAAAACTTTGGGGAAGTTTGATTCTATTTGGGTAGTGGTTGACAGATTGACTACGTCAGCCCATTTTATTCCGGTCAGAATAGATTATAATGCTGACCAATTAGCTAAGGTTTATGTGAAAGATATAGTGAGGTTGCATGGGGTGCCCCTTTCTATCATCTCAGATTGTGGAACGCAATTTACCTTCAAGTTTTGGAGATAGTTACATGATGAATTGGGCAAACAACTCACTGTTAGTACAACTTTCCATCCACAGATGGACGGAAAATCAGAGAGGACTATCCAGTGTTCGAAGACATGTTGAGGGCATGTGTTATTGATTTTGGAGGACATTGAGATAAATTCCTACCATTGTGTGAGTTCTCCTATAATAATAGTTATCACTCCAACATTGATATGGCACCATGTAAGGCACTTTATAGGAGGGGATGTAGATCACCTGTAGGATGGTTTGAGGCTGGAGATGTGAAACCTTTAGGGGTTGATTTAGCGAAGGATGCTCAAGATAAGGTGAAAAGCATACAAGCTAAGCTTTTAGCGGCCCAGAGTAGGCAGAAAAAGTATGCAGACCATAAGGTAAGAAACATGGCATTTTAGACTGGTGAGAATGTTCTTCCTAAGGTGTCACCCATGAAAGAGGTGATGATATTTGGAAAGACGGTCAAGCTAAGTCTGCGATACATTGGTCCCTTTGAGATTCTTGAATATGTAGGGCCAATGGCTTATAGATTGGCTTTACCATCTAACCTATCGGGAGTTCATTTGGTATTTTATGTGTCCATGTTGAAGAGGTATCATGGTGACGGGGATTACATCCTAAAATGGGACTCAGTTGTGTTAGACAAAGACCTTCATTATGAGGAGGAACCGATTGCAATTCTTGATCGTGATGTTCGAAAGCTAAGACCAAGGAGATTAAGTCCGTGAAAGTTCAGTGGAAGCATCATCCAGTTGAGAAAGCTACTGGCAAACCGAGAAGGACATGCGAGACAAGTATCCCTAATTGTTCGTTGATTCAGGTACTACTCTATTCCTTATTTAGCCTATTTTTTTCCTAAGTTTGTTACTCAGGGACGAGTAATGGGTAAATTGGTATCTATTGTAATGACCGGTTCCCGCCGTTATAGAAAATCCAACGGGGAAATCTTTGGGCCGAAAAACTTTTTGACAGTAACTTGAAATTTCTCAACCTAGTCCAGATTTGGACGAAATCGGAGTCAGTGAGGTGTAGGAAAGTCTGGTAACAAATGGGAGATCTAATTATGAATTTTATTACATGAGGATATAGCTAAGACGTTAAGGAACCCGTATGACTTTACCGAATTAAATTCGGGTGAGTAGAACTGCCGAAATCGATCTTAGCTTGGGAGGGTAGTTTCTGAGTATCATGGGATGAAGGTGTGTTGTTAAATGGGGGTTTGGGAATTCTTAAATTTTCTCATTGTTTCCGTGCAAGCTGCTAAGACGGGATTTTACCGCCAGGGCGGGGTCGCTGTAGTAGGGTGAGGACCATTGTGGCGGGACAGGCGCGACTTAAGTCGGAAATAAACCCCAAAAATATTTTATTCTACACTTTTCGACTTTGAGAGATAAGAAACGACTTTTTTTGACAGTTTTCCACCATTCTTGAGGCTAAATGTAAGGTTTTCACTCTCCAAATCCATTTTTCGATTCGTAGAACTTAGTTTCTTGGGTGATTATTGTTGTGGAAGGGTTTTGGAATTGTTTGGATGGTGGGAAAATCCCTAATTTTGGATATTCGGATCTTGAGTATGATCTAGGGTTGATAGTGTTGACTTTAATCTGGGTAATTAGACATCATTTAATGATTCCCGTGTTATTATGATTGTTTGTAGACCAAGAACAAGCGGAAAGAATCCGAAAAGGGAAGGATCAAGTTTCTTAGGGGATTTAATCTTTGTTAATGTAGGTGATGGTTATGATTTCATGTTGTGTGATGTATGTTTGTTCTTGCTTCATTATAATATATGTATGTATGCTAATGTTGCATTATTGATCACACTAATTGTAAATGAGGATAGATGAATGATGAACGCCATGAATCATGACTTAATTGTATGATTTGAGAAAATACTTGTGATTGTGATTGTGGCTTGTTGAATGGATCGAGTGTTGCGTTCCTACACACTAACTTGGATCGGTTGACACGTTCCGGCATAAATATGGGATCGGTTGCCACGTTTTGACATAAGCATTGGTCCGTGTACCATGAACCGGTACACTAACAGTTTGGGTTTAGGTTCCATGAGAGGGCCATTGACTTGACATAACTGTATATCTTGAGAATTATGAAATTGTACGTTGTTCATAAATGTTGATATTTTATATGTTCGGTGTATGCATGTTATTATTATATTATAATGGCTTATGTATGTTGCACTTAGTGGGATAGCCGTGTGATCCTACCAGTACACTGTGGTTGTGTACTGATACTGCACTTGTTCTTTCTTTGTTGAGTACATGACATTTTCAGGCGGCTATTGATAGACCTCGCTTAGAAGATCAGTGATTGCTTCGAATTCAAGGGTGAGTCAGTTCTTCCGGGCTGCTATGAGTTCTCTTTCTGTTTATGTCTACATTCGGACTTAGACTTTCTATTTAATTATTCGTATCATAGTTTAGAGAGGTTGTACCCGTTCTTGTTTAGATTTATGGTTCTTGTTATAGTTTTGGTACATTGACTTTCAGGTTCTAGGCGTTACTTCCGCATTGTTTTGTTAGACTTTTGAAGTTTATGAGAACTCTATTTCTTTTCCTTAGCATTTAAACCTGCTTTCGTATATCTAAATGCCTTAGTTTTGATTAAGTTGTGTAGTTCTTGGTTTGCTAATTAGTATTAATGGTTCTCCCATCGGAGGGTTAGTGTGGGTGCCAATCACGATGGTCTAGGTTGAGACATTTTTTTATTAAACTTTTTGTATTGTTCTTTGTTTTCAAAAGACTTATCATCTGATCTCCTTGTTAAACCATCTTGCTCTTGTGTAGTCAACTTCATGTTTGCCTTAAGTGGTGTCTAAGCTAGTTTAGCACTTTCTAGCTTTACATGAAATGATCTTTAGTGCAAATTTTTCTCTGATTGACTAAAATTTCTTTTCCAGACCTATTAAATTTCATAAAAAAAAAACTTAAGTTTTCCAATTTTTTTGATCTTAAAAACCTTGTGTAGAGAATCCTTAGTGTGTTCCGTAAGGGCCATACTACTTCATGTGACTAACATATCATCTACATAAATCAATATCACTACCATATTTGATCCTTGTCTCTTGATGAATAATGAATGGTCCAAATTACTTTTGGAGGAAACCTGTTTGAGGTAATTCTTCACACAACTTCAAACTCTACTGTCTACTTGCCTGCTTAAGCCCATAAAGGAATCTCATAAGTCTACACATAATAGACTCCCCTTAACTAGAAAATCCCTCAAGAAGCTATATATAGACTTCATCATGCAAATTACCTTGTAAAAACATTATAGACATCTAAGTGGTGAATGAACCAGTTAGATTAAACAACCAAAGAAAGAACATCTCTCACGGTGGCCATCTTGATCATAAGTGAGAAAGTTTCATGAAAATCAATCCCTTCCCTCTGAGTATAACTAACCTAGCATTAAACCTCTCTATATTAGTATTGGACTTCAATTTGACCTAATATACCCATCTGCATTCAATAGGAATCTTCCTTGGAAGGAAAGGCACTAAATTCTAAGTATGGTTGTCTTTAAGAGCATGTATTGCAGACTACAAGACCTCAATCCATTTGCTATTTGTAATGGCCTCTTGGTATGAACAAGGTTCTTGAATATCTAAGAAAGCACTTAAATATTTCTGATGAGAAGTGGACAAATTGACATAAGAAACATACTTGGAGAGAGGATATAAAGTTGAGCTAGCAGAAGATTAAGTAACAATGTTTGATGACTAGAGAGGTTTTTTTTAGATTCTGGTAGATTTCCTTTGAGGTGGAACCGGAAGAGGAGGTGGTGAAGAAAATGAGTGGGCTATTGAGCAATGATGTCATAAGGTTCAGGATCAAGAGGTGTTAGGATCAACAAAAAACATCAGGAACAACAATGTTACTAATTTGAGAAGAGACTTGCAAAGTAAAATGAGTTTCAAGAAAAATCACATTTCTATTCACAAAAAACCTTTGTTTGACCATGTCAAATAATATGTACCCTCTAGTCACATTGGAGTACCCCATAAACACTGCTCTGACAACTCTAGTGGCAAATTTATCAACTCTAGGCAATGTGCTAGCAAAACACGAACAACCTAATGGTTAAGACAAGGTTTTCTCCGGAAGAAAACTTCATAAAGTGATTTACCATTGAGAATCTGAGATGGTAACCTATTGATAATGTAAGAAAATCTAAGAATACAGTATCCCCATAATTTAAGAGGAATAACACATGTAAACTTAAGTGCTCTTGCTATCTCTAATAAGTGCCTGTGTTTTTTCTCATTTACACCATTTTGTTAAGGGACATGAACACATGTTCTATAGTGATAATACCTAGGTCTTTGAAATAAACTTGCACTTAATCACTTTTAAATTCTCCACCATTATTTTTCCTATCACCTTGGACTGAAATATTGAATTGAGTAAGAACCATTTTAAAAAAATGTTTGAGAACCATCAACACATCACATTTGAATTTTATCAAATAAATCCAAGTAATTCTGAAGAAACATCAATAATTGTGAGAAAGAACCTGTTTTCCATCAAAAGTCTGTGTAATATAAGGATCACATACATCCAAATGCAATAAAGCAAACACAATCTAGTCTCACTATTAGCAAAAATGAGTCTAGTATGTCTAGTGGATGTACATATTTCACAACAATCTAAAACAAATTTACAAGCATTCATTGTGTATCCAAAAATATTCTCTATTAATCCTATTGATGAATGAGCTAATCTTCTATGCCACATCATGATGTCCTTATTTTCACCATGAGTTGTGAATACATTAGAAACTCTTTACCTGGTACTCTCAAAATTACTTGATTCTTGTGAAACCAACAAGTACACCCCATCTTGCTCCTTATCAATTCCCCTCAATTTTTTAGTGTGAGGTCCTAAAATAGAAAGAATCTAGGATAGAAAGATACAAAGCAACTGGGTTCTATAGTCAATTTTGATACTCACAATAGATTATATTGAAAGTTTGGGAAAAATAAAATATTTTGTAATTCTCTAGTTTATGTTGTCTTACGGCTTCCAAGGTGTTTTACTAAAGTCACTCCACCATTTGGTAAATGAACACTTATATTATGATCTGATTTAACCAACTTCACTTTGATCAAAATATTCATATTTGAAGCCATAGTTTCCCCATAATTAACTATCCACTTTATGTCCTCTACTTAAATAAAATGAGTTTGGGCAATATCTGTTGTCACTACCCGAGAATACACCCTGGACGTGGCCGGCACTCGATAACCATTGTTGGCCCCAAGCGAACCCTTGGCATGGCTTACTTACTCAACGGAAGACTTACCTTAACAAGATAATCTCAAAAAAAAACTTTAAAGAGATATAAACTTAGCCAAAACGACAACTGAAGTTTGTAAACAACATCTGAATGATAATATAAAGATAACTAAACTACTAACTGACGGACTGTCTATGAAGCCTGTAAAAAAAACTGAGATGGATGTTGGGACAAGCCCCATAACATCCTAATGAACTGATAAAATAACTGAAAGCAATAAAATGAGTCCTCCGAAATGCAAGGAGGCTCACCAACTGACTTTGGAGTGCTCACTGGATCAACGATGCGTTGGATGCCAATCCTAGTTACCTACGTTTGCATCATAATAAGATGCAGGCCAACTGGCATCAGTACATTAAATGTACGAGTATGCGAGATGGAATGCTAAATACAACATAAGCTTCAAAGAAATCTGAAGAACTTACCTGGCTCAACTCAACTCAACATAACTGAACTCATTTCAATGTAAAGCAGTTTAAAACAACTGCAATATAAAGAAAAGCTGCTTAAAACATAATGTCAACTCTCTGTGTATGCAAGGATACAAAACAACTCTGAAATGTATGTGAAAATACAATAAACTATGTATATAAGAATACAATTACTGTTGTGGGAGTTTCTCTAATCGACAACCATCACGTAAGAGCTATTGTGATGATACAACGTTTTGCCTCACGCTGTCAGGGCCGTCATATACCTTGCCGAGGGTATAGAACCTGAGCTACTAAGTGGATCCACTAGTCTATGCTAAAAAGCACTAAAGGAATCATCTAAAAAGTATGACCCTTTTCTACCCATGGTGGCTACATGGTTTTTGGGGGCTGTGAGTTGTCTGAAATCACCCCCATATCAGTGCTACATACAACTCCCAAAAATAATATAATATTAGCTCTTATGTTTTAAAAACATACTTCTTCTGTGTTTTGAGATTAATGCTCAAAAACCTATCTCAAAGGCTATCTTGGAAATCAAAGTTTCCCCTCTTGCTTCATTTAGAAAGCGATTACTCTTTTCTGAAAACTAGCCCGAAGACTCTTTGGAAATCGAGGTTTCCTTTCTTGTTTAAATGTGAAAACATTTTACACCCTTTGGGAATACATAGACCTCATATACTTTTGAAGAAATGAACTTCGAGCTTTACTTTTACCGAACTCAAAACTTAAGTTTTAAAACAAAGTTAAAACGTTTGCAAAAGACTTTTGAAAAACTTTAAGAACTTCTCTAGCCTTTGATCACTGCTCCTGACTTGACTCTTAACTGGTCCTTGAATTGAATTATGGATTCAAGGATTTTGATTTGTGATAGGAAGGATCACATGATGTTTAGGAATGATCACAAAATCACCGTCTTGAAACAAGTCCGCGAAGCGGAGGTGTTTTAAATAAATACTCGCAAAATTAAATTTTGAGACAGAGGAGTCCGCATCTTAACCGCGACGCGGAGAAACTTTTTGGTCACTGTGGGAGCAAGTCCGCGACGCGGACTTGCGTGCCAGATCACGCTTGACTTTTTCCTTCTCCGTTTTACCATCCCAATTCACCTAAATTTGAATACTTTCCTCAATAACTCTTTAGATTCAGATACCCAACATATGTACCTAAGAACCTAACTCAAAACAACTCTATAATTCGACTTAAAGAGCTCAGAAACTCCTCAATTCATCCCAATTCAAGAACAACATTCAAATTCAAGAATACATGTCAAGAACATCAACTATCAAACTCTTTTAGGATGAATTTCGCTGAACTAAACATGTTTGGCGCCTGGGTGAATGACAACGCTATGAAAGACTCACATACCTTGTAAGATAAATTCCTTGGCGAAATCCACCACCAAATCGTACGATCTTAGTGAAATCTGAGCTTTTCTTCTCCTTTCTCCTATTTTCTCTTTTCTCCAAGCCATAGCGTGAATTTCCAATTAACTAAACTGATCTCATTCTGATTTGACCCTTAATTAATTCACTAAAATGAATTAAATTAATTGGGTAAGGAAAAGACTAATCTACCCTTAAAAAATCCGGATTAGACTTTCCTTAATCGCACAACCCAACTTCCAAAGGGCATAACCCACTCATACAAACTCGGAATCGCGCAAACTCGGCGGTGTTGGAAAGATCATTTCAACCATATATGGAAGAACATCTAACTCATCCTGATCTAGAAGTTATGGTCATTTGAAGTTGACAAAAAACTCAACTTTAACACACTTAACAATTTCCAGATTTTATTTATACCTTCCAAAAATGACTATTTCCTCTTTTTAAATTCCTTTTTAGTTCTTTCTAGTTACGGGGTTTTACAATATCTCCCCCTTGGGAAAATTCATCCTCGAATGAGATTATTCTTACTAGGCTAAGGGTGGTAACATCAAGTTCAAACACCCAACAAGCAAATGCAAACACCCAACATGCTCACTCATAATTTAAATAGTACTAAGAAGAGAATTAGTACCTTGGTCTGCATTTTCTCCGGACTCAAAGAGATGTGGATATCTCTTCTTCATATCCTCTTCAGCTTCCCAAGTAGTTTCTTCAACAAATTGGTTCCTCCAAAGTACTTTGGCTGATGCTACCTCTTTTGTCCTTAAGTGTTACTTGGTCTATCATCTCCCTACTCATGGAAGAGCTGGCCATTTCTCTTTGACTCTCCCTCTCAACTAGAGTAACATATGCCTTATTGAGACTTGGGGTGGATTCTGTCAACAAAATCTGACTTCTGAATTAATCATATGTCTTATTTAATCTCATTAATAATTGCATTAATTTTTATTGATGCATATGAACACAAAATTCCTTAGATCTATGGTAGTCATATGGTGGTGGTATTATACTAGAAAATTCATCTCATAGATTTTGCAATTTCGAGAAATCGAGGGGAATACTATCATTTTCTTGCACTGCACTAGCTATATCATTGTACAATTGATAGATTTGTGATGCATTAATCTAATAAAAAAACCCACGTAGGTTTTTCCATTCCGATTTTGCACTTGTTGCATACACAATTTCTGTATGCAATTTTGATGTTATTGAGCTCATGATCCATCCTTGAATGACTGCATTACACTGATCCCATTGATGCCCAAGCTTCGAAATCCTCTTTTTTCCCGGTACCATCCACAATTCCCAACTTATTCTTTTCAAGTAATTGAATACGCTTAGCCTTTCTCCAGACGAACTAATTTTCGTACCCTGTTAACTACGTCTGTATGATAATAGTTCTGATGGTATCGGACGGTTGTAGAAACAAAGCATAATTGTGATCAAATTTTATCGTTGTCATTGTCAATCTTCATGTTTGTATGTCACTGAACTAAAATTGAGCTCACAGTCGTTGTAACATCTCGTAATTTGAAATAACTAAGAAGAAACTAATAATTGGAAATAGTCATTTTTGGAAAGAATGAAAATTTGGAAAATTTTGTTAAGTTAGAATAAGTTGAGTTTTGACCAACTTTAAATGGTCATAACTTCTAGCTCAGGATGATTTAGAGGTACTTACAGATATGGTAGGAAATCTCTTGAAATGATCTTTCCAACGCCACTGAGTTTGCGCGATTTCGAGTTCGTATGAGTGAGTTATTCCCTTTGGAGGTTGGGATGTTGGAATAAGGAAAGTCCAATCCGGATTTTTTGAAAAGGTAGTTTGGTCTTTTCCTTGCCCAATTATTTTATTTCATTTTTGGTAATTAAGTTAGGGTCTAATCAGAATTATATCAGTTTACGCTTTTACCAAAATACGCTAGGGCTTGGAGAAAAGAGAAAAGAAGAAGAGAAAGGAGAAGAGAAGCAAGATTCGTCAAGATCATCGAGTTTAACTTGTGGATTTCATCGGGGGTGATCCCTACAAAGTATGTGAGATCACATAGCATTGGGTTAGTTCACCCATGCGCCAATCATGATTCAATTTCAGCGAAGTTATTAGATTTGAAAGTAAATCTTTGAGTTCTTGATGAAATTCGTTTGAATTCTTGTGGGTTCTGTTGTTGGATTTTTCTTGAGATTGATTCATGTTGTTAGTTGTGTTTTTCGAGTAGAATCTGATGTATATTGAGGGTACAAATGATTCTAAGTGTTTGGGGAAAGAACCATTGAAGTTTAGAGGGTTTAGAGATGAAAATCAAGCAAGAAAAGTCGTCAAATACCTGGGGAAGGGGGTGGGGAGTCGCGCCAGCCAGCTCGCCCCGAAAGGGTTTCTGAAGTTTCACCCTTGGGGAGCCGCACCAGTCAGCGCCCCCAACTTGTTCTCTGAATTTTGAGGGCTGGCACCCCGCGCCTCTCAAAGCGCCAGGGACGCCAGTTCCCCCCATTCGTTCCCCACGTTTTAGTACTTGTTCCTTAGCAATGTACCTATGTTTTCTAGTTGATTCCAACACTCTGAGGTACATCTAAATATCATGAAATCATCCATAAACATGAGATCATGAACCTTGAAACGATAATCCAATTCAAGGAAAGTTAAGATCAAGGTCAAGAGAAGTTCTTAGAGTTTTTCAAAAGTCTTTTCCAAATGTTTTAACTTTGTTTTAAGACTTAAAGTTCAAGTTGAGTGAAGATTAAAGAGTAAAGTTTGAAGTTCATTTCTTCAAAAGTATATGGGGACTATGTATTCCCAAAGGGTTTAAAATATTTTCACGTTTAAACAAGAAAGGAAACCTCGATTTCCAAAGAGCCTTCAGGCTAGTTTTCAGAAAAGAGTAATCACTTTCTAAATGAAGCAAGAGAGGAAACTTTGATTTCCAAGATAGCCTTTGAGCTAAGTTTTTTAGCACTAATCTCAAATCACAGAAAGAAGTATGTTTTTAAACATAAGAGCTAATATCACATTTTTTGGAGTAGTATTGAGCACCGATATGGGGGAGAGTTCAAACAACTCACAGCCCCCATAAACCATGTAGCCATCATGGGTAGAAAAGGGTCATACTTTTTAGATGATTCCTTTAGTACTTTTTAGCATAGACTAGTGGATCCACTTAGTAGTTCAGGTTCTATACCCTCAGCAAGGTAAAGGACGGCCCTGGCAGCGTGAGGCAGAACGTTGTATCATCACAATAGCTCTTATGTGATGATTGTCGGTTAGAGAAACTTCCACAGAAGTAATTGTATTCTTATATACACAGTTTATTGTATTTTTACATACATTTCAGAGTTATATGTATCTTTGCATACACACAAAGTTGACATCATGTTTTAATCAGCTTTTCTTTATATTTCACTTGTTTTAAACTGCTTTATATTGAAATGAGTTCAGTTATGTTGAGTTGAGTTGAGCCAGGTAAGTTCTTCAGATTCCTTTCAAGCTTATGTCTTGTTTAAGAATTCCCCTCGCATACTCATACATTCAATGTACTGATGCCAGTTGGCCTACATCTTATTATGATGTCGACACAAGTAACTAGGATCGGCATCCAGCACATCGTTGATCCAGTTGAGCACTTCAGAGTCAGTTGGTGAGCCTCTTTGCATTCCAAAGGACTTATTTTTATTGCTTTCAGTTCTTTTCAGTATTTCATTTGTTAGGATGATCAGTGGTCCTGTCCCAACATCCATCTCAATTGTTTTAGAGGCTTCATAGACAGTCAGATGTTAGTTCTTTAGTCTTTTCATTGTCATTATCTTATGTTAGACTTGGGTTGCTATTTTTGGCCAAGTTGAGTGTTTGACTTTTAAGCATTCTCAGTATTTTATTATTCAAGTGAGTATAGTGCTATATTGATCATTATAAATATGCATAGAGTCTTCCGCTGAGTAAGTAAGTCAGGCCAAGGGTTCGCTTGGAGGCCAACAATGGTTCTCGAGTACCAGTCCGGGCTCAAGGTGTAGGCTCGGGGTGTGATAGTCATGATCTGAGCTCTAATACCATATCAATTTTTACATACTATAAATTAAAGTTGAGCTCAGATTTTAAAGAAGAGAATATATTACTTTTATTAAGATTAAGACGTATGAATCTGAATGCACATTTGAATGATTAAGAAGTTGTCTCTATATCTGAACATTGAATGATTATGATCATTTATTTTCAACATCTGAATATACATAGTTTATTTATATATACATAATAAATATGCAATTTAAATAAAAATTAGTTAAATATCTAAAAATACTTAATAAATAAAATAAAATTATTATTGGATTAAAAAAATGAAACACTTATGCTTGCTAGTGATGGTGGAGATGGTTTGTAGTGGTGGTTGTGATGGTAATAGTTGGTTTTAGTGGCTAGTAATGATTGTGGTAATAATATTGGTGGTGGAGGTAGCTAGTGTTGTGTTGATTGTCATAATGATGGTGTTTAGTGGTGTTGGTGGTTATAATGGAGAAATTGGTTCATATTAGCAGTGAGTGGTGTTGATTTTAGAATATGTGGTGGTTGATGATGTGTTTGTGATAGTTGGCGGTGGCAACGACTAAAAACAAGGAGATAGTGATGACAATAAATATAATGATAATGATAGAGGAGGCAAGTATGGTAGCAATTAACAGTAGAGTGGTTATCAAAGGTGGTGGTTGTGATGATAGATGTGATTGGTGGTAAATGAAGGTAATTGTGATTGACAATGATGATGGCGGTGATGGATGTGATAGCAGAAGTGGTTAGTGATGGTGGTTGGTGATTGTGGATAAAGTGATGGTGAATATTAACCACACGAGAATATCTCTTAGTTGACTAACTAATTTTCTATGTAAGGCGTGTGTCCAAAATGAGGTATAATGCTAGAAAAATTGATATCTTGTTTGAACATTACTTCAGTTTTCTAGACATAGTCTCTGAACCCATCTGATAGTATCATTTGATCCTAGTTGACATGTGTGTCCATCTGAATGGTTGTTGTATTTTTCCATGTGTGTCCATCTTCAATTTATTTTCAAGTCTTGTCTACCCTTTATAATATAAATGCAATTGAAATAAAGATAATAGAACAATAAATTAAATTGAGTTAATTGATAGAAATAAAAATTGAGTAATCTAAACGTGCAATGCACGATGTTATATCAATGCCTGGAGTCCAATCACCCCTAATATCTTCGGCTAAAGCAATAACTAAATATGTACGAAACAAAGTTGTTTATTCATTTATTAGTCTTATGTGATAAAAAGTTATCATCCAAAATCAAATGTAAGCTCTATAGAGTGGTGGTTAGATCGAAATTGTTGTATGTGTTGGGTTCGAAAGTGATTAGGGCGTCATGTGGAAGCTTACGATTGCGAATCATGTTTGTGATAATTCAGATAAAAAATAAAAATATACTAAAGACACAATATTATTATATGTAAACTAATATAAAAGAAAATGTTAAAACTGTTGAGAGAATAAATCTCCTCATAACCAAAACTCTTAAATGTCTATATTGTGGATGCTATTATATATGTTCTGCTATGAGAATAGAGATCTTCAATTTATAGATCTTCAAACTTTTCTTATAAGAAATAATAAACCAAATATATTCATGAAAAGTTAAAGTATTTATGGTAATACTTTGACTTTCCTTCGAGAGAACAATAAATTTCAAACAAGGTAAGAAAATTAGGGAAAAATCCTAACAAATCTCTCATTTTGGTTGGATTTTCTTGACAAAATCTGATTCATCTTCTTCATATGCATGATAATCTTGTTTTCACATAGTCTTCATCACTGCTGTTTGTCATGGTTAAAAATAAATTTAAAATATATGGGTTTAAATGGTTTTAATTTTTTTTAAATTATTTTCAAAGATGCAGCAACATGAATGTTGAAAACACAATTTAAATTTCTTCTCCACATGTAGTTGGACAAAAATCTTCTTTATCAATAAATTGGTTGCAAATTGATTTGAAACCACTTAAACCTGTCTTCAACCTCTTTCAAGCATTAGATCATTGAACCATCAGATCTTTGAACCATGTACTCTGATACCACTTGTTGAGTTCGAAAGTGATTAGGACGTTATGCGGAAACTTACAATTACGAATCATATTTGTGATAAATCAGATGACAAATAAAAATATACTAAAGACATAATATTATTATATGAAAACTAATATAAAAGAAAATATTAAAACCGTTGAGAGAATAAATCTCCCCATAAACAAAACTCTTGTGGATGCTATTGTGTTCTGCTATGAGAATAGAGATCTTCAATTTATAGATCTCCAAACTTTTCTTATAAGGAAGAATAACTCATTCAAGCATTAGATCATTGAACAATCAGATCTTTGAACCATGTACTCTGATACCACTTGTTGAGTTTAAAAGTGATTAGGACGTTATGTGGAAGCTTACAATTACGAATCATATTTGGGATAAATCAGATGACAAATAAAAATATACTAAAGACATAATATTATTATATGAAAACTAATACAACAACAACAACAACAACCCAGTGAAATCCCACTAGGTGGGGTCTGGGGAGGGTAAATAGTACGCAGACCTTACCACTACCTCGTGGAGGTAGAGAGGCTGTTTCCAAGAGACCCTTCGCTCAAGAACAACAAATCTAAGTGACAGGAGAGATATATGCAAACATAACAGCCAGTACAAAAGATAGCGTATACTCAACAAAAGAGACAATAACAAGAAAGATATAGGGAGTGAAACGCAGTAAACAGCAAAAGGCTAGGA